>MVGU01001736.1:0-10000 GCA_002005505.1 Botryococcus braunii
GCCATGAGCACTTTCACTGGATACTAATTGCAGACAGGAAGCCTTGGCCGTCCCACCATTGGTGTATTATAGAGAGCTGAGAGAGAGAGGGGAGGGGGAATGTGGGGCAAGACATTTGGAAACAATTGCACAGGATGGATGACCAAGAGCACAAGCATTACAAGACCTTTGGCAGTGGGAAGGCAGGAGGCAGCGCGAAGATGAGAAGAATGAAAGGGACGGCATACTGGGTCAAAATTTCGACTTGGTTGAGGCGGCTTGTCGAAGCAACAACTTCGTCAAAGACCGGAACACTACCCCCCACAAGGCCTGTGTGTGTGTGTGTGTCTTTGTTGTGTCTCTCTCCACACACACCACACACACACACACCACACACACACACACACACCAGATCCCTCGCTTTTACCTTGTTTTTCCCGACTCTCTCTCTCTCCCCCGACTCCCCCGAGCCTCAACCCCCCTCTCTCTCTCTCTCTCTCCTCTCTCCTCTCCCCTCCTCCCCTCCCTCTCTCTCCTCCTCTCCTCTCTCACACACCACACCCACCCTCGTCTCTCCTCTCTCTCTCTCTCTCTCTTCCTCTCTCTCCTCTCTCTCTCTCCTCTCTCTCCTCTCTCTCTCTCTCTCTCTCTCTCCTCTCTCTCACACACACCACACACACACACACACACACACTCACACACACACACACACACACACACACACACACACACACACACACACACACAAAACATGCAGGTATATGGAGCTACGCTGGCGCAATCTAGGCATGCAGAAACTGCAGCAGCAATGCCTATCAAGCCTGGTATGTTAGCCCAGGGTTGCCCTGCCCATTCTGGACTACTTCAGTTCTCCCTCCAACCAAAGGTCTTCCATGCTGCCTAGTCAAAGTTTACAGCTTGTGGGTGACCGTCTTGAAATTGCCGCAGTGCATATACACCGGCATCTGTCTACTCAACTCAACTGTATGAGATGGGAGTTGCCTAGAGTCAAGGCACTAGACCCCTTCCTTTCCGTGTCCGCCGCTTGACTGGCACGACGTGGAACGACCAATCCTGAGCCAAAACAAACGGGAGGCACACCTGTGGAACCACTGCAAGCCTTCGTTTGTTGCAGTGAGCGAGGATTTTAGACACCTCCTCCGTGCTTTTCGGACGCAATGCCAGGGTACTTTTCCCTGTGTACTTCCCCATCCAATCCCTGAGTGCACACACGCCATCTGATTTGCTTTCATGACTTCAGTAAATTTCGGGCCTGATTCCATGGTTTAACCATGGAGCCTGTTAATCACTCCTAGTGTATGCAGGTGTCCGTCATGTAACTGGCATTGGCATACACTGACTCAAGAAGCAACTTTGCTGCAAAAGCCGTAGAGATATGGATGTAAAATGATTCTTACAAGCCGAAATAGGAGGAGACTGGAGGGAAAACAGACTGTGGGGTCTTGACCGGTTATACACTTCTAGGGCATGCGGGTCCGTGAGCATTCCTGACGTGCCAACCACTTCCGCGAAGTAATCAACATCTGCATTTGTAATGTATGCATATCTAGGATCCCGTGTGATTGTTGCCGTAGCATACTCGCTTCCCCGTCTTATCAGATCCCGTCTGGCCCGTCTCAACACAGAAGATTGCAAAAGCCTAGCGACAGCCATGTGCAGTCAAAATGAATTGCCACGCATTTGAACCAAATACCACTTGAAAATCAATGTAAAAGATCTTTACGAATGTGTCCTGGGGGTTTACTACAACGGTGCCGACAGTTAGGGAACAGAAGAACCGAGGAACTCAGAATGAGTCACGCCGCTAGAGGAATGGAAAGTGAATCAACGGTTTCTAAAACACTCAAATACACGTCTCGTACTACTCTGGGCGTCAAGTGACTTCCCTATAATTTGAAGGGAGTATCTCACTTGCTGGGGGCTCCCGTCCGTAGGCTCCCCTGATGGCCGACGAACTGCCGGTGGGTCTCTACAGGGACCCGGCCCCGCAGGAGACCCGGGGGACGCCAACAACTTTGATATAAAAAGATGGGTCTCTCTTCAAAATAAAGTTCTGCACGAGACAGCAGAGGCCCTTTCACCCCTTGCACGGTATGCAGCATTCAGGGGCAAATCCCATTAAGTGACAGAAGCTGTAGTACGACATAAGAAGCTCTCCTTGGCATTGAGAAGAACATTTTTTGCCCCAAGATACCAGACTCGGGTAGGTACCCCGGTCCATTGTATTCCGTACATCATAAATTGTTACAAGCTGCAGCATGTTGCGCACTTGAGCGCACCCACAACCATCAGGTGCCACGTTGAGGTGGGGCAGGAATGTGGCGAAGTCAAAGCAGGTCGACTTGATCAATTTCAACATTATTGATATGTGTCAGATTTCTCAAGGAACGTTTAGGTCAAGGAGGTCTTTCACTTGAAAAATTATCCTGAGTGAGAACGTTGTGCATGCTGGGAGAGTACGCTGCTGTTTTCCATCCATGTCGGACAGCCACATGAACCGAATCCATATATCGTAAAACACCATCACGAGCTTACGAATCCAACATGTGGACACAGTAGCCCCGGTGTTTAAAAGGTTGACAGTGATAGAAACAATCACTTGCTTAGCAGCATCTTTTGATGCGTCTGTGAAGATAGCAAGAAACTTGATGGCGCACACGGCATTTAAGTCATACGCCGCCTAGCTTACTCGTCGTTGACCCCTTTGTGAGCCCCTTTCTAAACCCTCGCAGGTGAGGACAATGGTAACGTCCAAACGTTGATTGTGTGGTAACGTTGATTGTGTGACAGCTGTGGTTTAGGCCTTGCTTGTGTCAACTGCCTAGTGGAGACCTGATGACTCATCCGCCTTGGAGACTAGCTCCATGACATGAGATCAGCTATATATAGCTGCAACACGTCTCATTTTGGTCTAAACCAAAGCTGCCGCGTCCCGGCATGCTAGATTTATGGTGTGAGGTTAGGACAGGCTTCACTCCTCATTCTGAACCTCCGTCAACGCGTGCTGCGCGTGACGTTCTCCTCTCTTAGTCATGATGGGGGTTGCTCCTTTCTCATCAGGCCCCAAGCGACTGGAAAGAAGAAGAACCCACACTAGGCTTCACTGACTTTGTAATTCGACTCTTTTGGCACCAGGTCTTAGGATGGATATACTTCACTCATCTTCTAAGACACGAAAAACAAATCTGGGCAGCCCTTGCAGCCCGATGAGATGGACCAGCAGACAAAGGAGATATTTTTTTACTATGTTTTTTCTTCTTCTGCAGTAGCTGCGGCACGATGGTGCCAGCATTGTGACCAGCAAACTGGCAATTCCCACGATGTCGCATTTCACTCCGAAGCTTGCCACGATCCAGACTGTCCCGAATCGAAAGGAAGAAAATGTGCCAAAAAGCCACACAGATTTGCCGTTGGAGTTCCCAATCCAATCAACGCCCAGCCTGACAGCGGGGCATGGATGAGAATCTCAAGTTGGTGATCCTGCCGATTAGTACCACTACTTTTCTCGAGGACCCTTCCTCAAGGACAGCTGGCAGCGATGCCCAAAATGAGAATGTGCTCGCGTTGTTGATTTTCTGTCTTGCAAAATGTTATTGATCCGGGCAGCACAATCCTCGAACAAACTTTAGCAACTGAGAAATGTAGATTTGGATACATGGTCAACGGTTGGCACGTGCTTCACTTTATATCTAACAGTGAAATCTATTCAACACGTGAAACTACCACCACGGTGCTTGCCAGGGTTGCAATTGACAACGCGCTGCACAGGCCATCCAAAACCACCCAAAAGCATCTCACATCGCAAAATGCAACGCAGGACCTCTCAGGTCTCAAGCATCACCAGGCATACTAGTCGTATTGCAACTGAAGGGATCCCAAGACTATGATCGGTGATCATGCTCAGGGTGGAAGGACAAGCTCCAACTTGAATCTGCGTGGGTGATGCCCATTTGCATCGTCTCTGGCCCGTAGATTCTGTGTACCCGCATGCTGAAATCATAGTGTATGGTTAGGATAGGCTTCACTCTTTATGTTAAATGGGCATCAATTGGCGCATAAGGGTTTGGAACCTCCCCGATTTCTCCACAGCACTCACGCCCTGAGGCAGCTCAAGCTGTAGGATGAGCAACCAGGGTACTACAGCTTTAAAGGTGATTTAACTTCGCAACGCAGTTGTACCCACAAGCTGAAGGGGTTACTAAATCCCTATAATGCTGCACTTCTACAGCCACAGAACCGTGTCGTAATTTATGACTCATACCGGGGTGACACATGTGGCAAAGGTTGAGATCTCGAACGGATGCTTTCGGGTCCGATTTCTAGAACATGCCCACGAAAGAATCTCCCACGAAAGAAGCTCCTCTTGGGGTTGATTAGACTAGAGAAGTGAAGACTGTGCCCTCGCAAGAAGTTGAGCTCTTGAGACCTGAGTTCCCATCTCACATTAAGGAGGGCGGGGGAATTGGAAGATGGGGTCGGGAGCGCTAAACTCCCACGTTAATACTCCTGGCAGCTGGCACGTTGGCCCACGGGTGGTGTGCCTCCAACTGTGTTCTACCTCCAAACGTGTTGTACCTCCACATGGGGATCTACAACTTTGTGGTGGTTGACGTGGCACAACCAGCGCCTCCCCCGGCGCGAACGGCTGAGACGGAATGAGCTCAAAAAATGTTTCGGCAGGAGCAGCCTTGCCACCATCATCAAGGAGCAACAGCACCAAAGCCCTAGCTCACCTGGCAGCGTCAGCACCAATGAGGTGGTCGTCAAAATTCGAATTAAAATTCGGTCGTCAGAATTCTTCGGGCAAAATTATTGCTTGAAAGCCGGACAGATGGAAGTTCAAGACCCAGGCCGGGCTCCTGCTTGTCTCCCGCTTGATGATTATGACAACGTTGCTTGTGTCGCATATTTTCTTCGCTCCTTCTCTCTTCTAAGCCCCCAGGTCATCACGGTCCTCGTTTGGCTTGAAGGACCGACAACTCAAAGACAACCAACAACTTGAAGACAACCAACAACTCGAAGAAAACCGAGATGACAACCCAGAGCCCAACCAATGCTCCTGCTGGTCTGTTTCAAGGCCCGCCTTGGGCCTCAAAAGGTAGTTCAAAGAGCCCGCTGCCATGAGGGACAACTCACATTGTAGTTCGGCATGCACTTGTGCTGCTGCATGCGTTTCTTAATTTAGCTGCTGGCTGGGAGGGCGGCGGGATGAGGCTTGCGGGTGGTGATGACCGTGACGTGCTTCTCATGGATCGCACTCACAGATGGCTCCTGTGCATGTCCGCTCTCTCTGTCAGACCCATTTGTACCCGTGAATGTACACCCCCCCCAATGCACACACACACACACACACACACACACACACACACTTACACTCACACGCACAGAGACACTCTCTCTCTCTCTCTCTCTCTCTCTCTCTCTCTCTCTCTCTCTCTCTCTCTCTCTCTCTCTCTCTCTCTCTCTCTCTCTCTCTCTCTCTCTCTCTCTCTCTCTCTATCTCCCTCTGTCTCTCTCCCTCTCTTTCGTTCACTAACTGACGCTCTGTCCCTCCTCGCCCCTCTGGGGTGAGTGAAGTCAAAACACCCACCCACCCACCCCGCCCCCCCCCCCCCCCACACACACACACACATAGGAAGAGGAGAAGAGAGGGAGCGGCACGGAGGGGGAGCGAGAGGAAACGAGGCAGAGCGGGGGGGGGGGGGGGGGCCCTTCGGAGTACAACGAGTCAAGGACATTGTGATGATGGGAAGCGAGACACTGCTCCTAGCTTCTCCCACCCTTGTCACCGCAGGGCAGCACGACTGCCACCAACATAGAATCCCATCCAATTTTCATTCCAATCCAACCAAATCAATGGCATGGAGCACCTTTTCCATCGATGCACTCCCGGTTGACTTGGAGATTCTGCGCTTTCCAATCGCACCATCCGCCCCAAATCTGCCATTGGGCTGCTCTGCAGGACGGGCAGCATTCTCTTTGCCTCCCGAGACACCCCGCGCCCGGCCAATCCCGACTTGGTTGTCGCGTCGCATCGGGCTACCCTGAGGGTGGGGCTCCCGGGTGGGGCCCCCATATACTACTAGTTTCGGTCCAAGTTGCCCTCCACCCTCTGTGGCTACAGTAGTGCCGCCACCCGGGAAAGCAGAGGGTTGCGCACACGGTGAGAGGTTCGATCCCCTTAAGTCTGTAGCTTTGTTGGTGTCGTTTTTTAAGGTCGCACAGGCTTCAGGCAGGCGCTGTGCTTCTAAAGAGGATCCCGGCTGGAATGCCTCCTCCCGTCCTGCGTTAAGTGTTATGGGACCCCCCGTAACAGTGTGACTGACACCCGGGAGACACATCTCCCAGTCGCCCACAGGAGGTGGCTCGTCTCGAAGTGCGTCCACTCGGGAATCCTCTGCAATGAGAGACTGAGCGGTACGGCACGGCCTGGCCTGTACTGCATCATGCCCTGAGCCTTGGTGGTGCCTAATTGGGCAAGCCGCAGTGCCAGGTGGGGGGGACTCGTGCATTCCAGCTCCCGCTGGGGCGCCCTGCAGACCCTGTGCGGGCAGCGGGCGGGCGGGCATGGTGAGTTGCCGGATCTGGCCCCTGCCCGGCGACCTAACTTGGACCGCAGGGCCGGCGGCAACGACCGGCAGGCCCTGATGCTGTTTGCCCCTGGTCGCGGTTCCAGAAAGGCCATTGCGCAGGGGCCCCCTCACGATGGGCAGGGGAGCCGTCTGTCTTGGGTTCTCCTCTGGTTGGTTCCCAAGGACTGGGACTGCTCGCAGGAAGTTGGGTTTGGAGAACAACTCCACATGGTGCACATGGCCTCCATGTGGCAGGGCGGCGGGCGCTACGGTTCCCTGTGCTTTACGCAGAGGGGAGATGCCGGGATGCTGGGACGTGTCATCGGATCGAGTCCCCCAGGTCTCCACAGTATGGACAGAGTTCTGCCGTGGGAAGCCCTCCTGGGAAACAGGGTCTTGCCGGGCTTTGCTCCGGATCCCCTGGGGGGCACCTCTTTGTCGGATTCCAGCCTGGGGACCACCTTCCAAGGAACGAGGCCTGGCAACGGCCCCCAATGGACCCGGGCCCTCCTGCGGGACCAAAAGCTGAAGTTCGACAGGGGAGTTCCGGAGACTTGCCGAAGCGTGCTTGCACAATTGGTCATCTCTTCCTGGGAGCGCCATAAGCGGTTCTTGGTCTCTGTTGATTGCCTGGGCCATGGCAGCAAGCTGTGTACCTGCAGCATACTGCTCTGTACCGCCAGCAGGACCAGCTACAGCAGAAGGCCGCATGCCAGGGGGCTCGACTTGCCCCCTGATGGTGGGAGGGAAGGAGGCGGAGGCGTGTGTCAGAGGGACTTCCCCCTGACTGTACTGCATTGTACTGCGAGGCGGGACGGATGCCGGTGACTGTGTCAGCAAGCGGTTCAGGAGCAGTTGCATGGTCGTCACCTTCTCAGAAGCTTCCTGTTGTAGGGTCCTCGCCTCCTGTTCCGGCACCACCACGACTCATCATATCGATGTATTTATGTGTGTGTCGATGCATCTCTCTCTCTCTCTCTCTCTCTCTCTCTCTCTCTCTCTCTCTCTCTCTCTCTCTCTCTCTCTCTCTCTCTCTCTCTCTCTCTCTCTCTCTCTCTCTCTCTCTCTCTCTCTCTTTCTCCCCCCCCTCTCTCTCTCTCCCTCTCTCTCTCTCTCCCCCCCTCACTCGCCCGCACATACACACACACACACACACACAGACACATACACACACAACACACACAGACAGAGAGAGAGGGGGGGAGGCAGGAAGTTGAAAGGAGCATAAAAGGGGGACAATTTGGGGGGGGAGGGTGGGCAGGGGACGCTCGCACCTCAGCAGAGGTTTGGTTCTTTTCCAGATTGGAAAGGCGGGCCTGCATAGCTTGCAGAAGGGCTTCCCGGCGAGCTTCTCCTTCTAGGCGGGCCTCCAGCTCAGCAAAGCAGCCGTCGACGCGCTCCATCCACCGCCGAAGCTCCTCGGCCAGGGTTCTCACAAAGCCCTCCATGGCTTGGCGGTCGGCCCGCAGCCCGCGCACTTCCCGCTCCAGTTCCTCCATACGTTCCCGCAGGTCCTCCCCGTGGGGCCCAACCTCTTCAGCCACAGCCTGTTGCCCTGGTTTCGCCCCATTATCTTCCCATTCTCCCCTGGCCAAATCCCTCCCGCTTCCAGTGCCGCCACACTCCACACCTCTCGGAGAGGAGGAATCACCCCCAGTGCTTTGAGGGGGAAAGTAACAGCTTGAATTCTCAAGTGCTTGACCACTCGCATGGATGACGCATGCCACATCGTTCACTACCTGCGGCATGCCAGCTGTCGGGTGCCCGTACAAGTGTCTAGCATCCTGCTGGTCCTGATTAGGCGCCGATACCTGCTGGTCCTGATGAAGCGCCCCTGCTCGCTGGTCCTGACGAGGCAATGCATGGCATCTTTGCCGTTCGGGCCCAGGGGCATCTCTCAAGGGAGGCATGCCATCCGAATCAACCCCATGTGCCAAATTTGGCGATGTGGCCTGTTCAGGCCACGGGTCTCCAATGGGGGGGCCAAAGCCCGCCAAAGCGGGTTCTTCTTCTGAGGCCAGTTGCCCACAAGCTGGGGATTGCAGCCAATGAGAAGGCCCCATTGACCAGTCAACGCCATCTGGTGGTGCGTGAGGGTTGTCAGGCTCGTGGCCCTCAACAAGCGCCGACACTGGTTGGCAACGCGTACTGCCTGCGGTACAAGCGGAGCCCATGTGAGCTGAGTTACAGGGGCCGGGGCTGCCCCCGCCCTCAGCTGCTTGGAAAGTACTTCTCAAGGCAGGGGGAGCCCCGGAGGCCCCACAGGGGACCGGCGACCTCGAAGGGGACCCCAAGGGGGCTCTGGGGGACCTGTGGATGGGTACCGCATTTTGGAGGGCCTGATTTGGCTGTCCTAGGCGTCCCGACACCGTGCCAATGCAGGCGCTGGTGGAAATTGAGGGCCTGGGGTGAGATTTGGAGTGGGTCAGAGGAACGAGCGGGACCTGGGGGACCGATGCAGGATCGATGCTTTGAAGGCGACTAGCAAGAAGTCTGGCAATCTGACGGGCTGCGGGATCTGCGGTGCTCTTCTTGGTTGCCTGTCCAGGCACTCCTGGGGGGCCCGAGGGAACCTCCAGAGCCTGCTGGGGTCTGATCTGTGGCTGTTCCGCCTGAAGGTTTGATAGCGGAGCCGTGCAAAACAGCATATCCTGCTTCATGCCATCGAGTGGGGATGCATTTGCCTCTGAGCCCATATGGCTACCCACTTGGGCACCTGTGCCCAATAACTGACTTCGGTTAGGAGGCGGAGCAGTTATTGAACGCTCATGATATTTCCTTCCTTCGTACTCTGGTTGCCGGTTTTTCAGGGGTTTTTCCCTTTTGTTTTTTTGGGGTGGGGGGGGGGGGGGCTGAGGCGGACCTTTAGATCCATGTCGGGCGCTCTCACTTGCTCCCTAGTCGCGCACCCCTCAATCCTACCCAGGACGTGCGTGCGTGCGTGTGTGTGTGTGTGTGTGTGTGTGTGTGTGTGTGTGTGTGTGTGTGTGTGTGTGTGTGTGTGTGTGTGTATGAGCGTGAAATGGGGGAAGGTGTGGGGCGGAAAAAGGGTGAGATAGGCGTGCATTTACGGGCTGTCTGGACTCCGGACTTAGCTGGTGCAACTTTTTTCAAGTTGACATTGTCACGGCATTGTGGTCATCATTATTATTACTTTGTAATATGTTATTTGTAAATTCAGCTAAGCTACAGTGGCCATTAATATATGCTGGGAAAAGGCTCCATCAGCAAGTATCATTGAAGCTTCATGACGTATATGCAAGCCACATTGGTTGATGTGTTACGGGCTTACCAGACAGAAGACTTTCGAGGCTCCCAGAGATACAGATGCTGTTTTTGGATTTCAGAGCTGTCTTCCTTTTCACCTGTTTCCCAACCTTGGTTTCAGACTTGTTCCTAAGCCACGTGCCTAGGTTCACAGGTGCCCT
>MVGU01001736.1:15000-20000 GCA_002005505.1 Botryococcus braunii
AAAGAGTTGAAACGCCGCACCATGTTCTCCTCGTGCGTGCGCATAGGTGATATCAAGCTTTGGGTCTCCATCGCCCCTGATTGTGAAAGGATAGTCAGGCTCTCGGCTTTTCCTTCAAGTACCCATTTCTCCATAAAACGAACTCAAACTACAGTTTTTAACGGGGATGAAATTGTATAATAGGTTTCACTTTCGATCGGAGGTCTAGGCGCCGGCCCTATCTCATTCATTTGCAGGAGTACTATACGGCAAGCATCAGCTGATAACCTGCAGGATAACTTGTGTGATCAAATTGAACTGCAGGGCCAGGTTTAATCTTAAATGAAGCCGGTGTGGTATCTGACTTCTATAAACAAGGCCCACAGGTACCAAAACGAAAGCTGCGCAGCCCTAACTTCAGTAGGCCTGCTAAAGTTAGGGTTTCGAGCTCGTGGTCCATCAAGGAGCCGTACCTGCACAAATGAACTTCGGAAGATGAGAAGGCACACGTGTAAGTGCATAACTTCAACTTGTCAAATGTAAATCTGAAGAGCGACCCTCAGCAACCCCCGACGTTCCTGATGTGGCTCGGGTGAGATCCTGTGGCACTGTCTTGCTGGAAGTTATGGGGAATGCTAATTAACAGAAATGGCGTTATTTTAAAGTTATTTTGCTCTCTTCTCTCGAGCAGCCGCGCAGTTGCCTTTGTAGGCGCACCTAGAACAGTCCCCTTGGCCTCAAACAATACTGCATTGATTTCATGGCGTCCTTCAAATATTCCTGTAGAGTATATTGTTATATGTTTTGAGTTCAAAGAGTCACCTCACTTCTCGGAAAAGCACTTTCGAACCGTCGTATAACAGACCTGGCTCAACGGGATCCGCTACTGCCTTGCCGGTGCAGCACCAGCGAAAGCAGTTGGTATTTCGAATTATCGAAGTCACTCCTTGTTGCACTGGCAGTCGTCAATGCTGTCTATATTGAGCGTCCCTTGCATCGCCCGGGTCGATGTATTCCCTCTGTTATGAATCACTTCAATTGTGCCGGAGATAGTCCGAGTCACTCGTCACAACTCGTGACGAGTGGGTCACGAGTCGCGACTCGCGACTCGCTGTCTGCAATTTTTCGACTGCCCCACACTTGTAGTAGTGCACTTTTCAGTACCGGCAGCCTGCCGCTTCGGTCACCAAAGTGTGGTGGTTCGTTTGCAACAACAGCCGGGAGTTACGAGCCGTGACCTGTTAAAACCCGGGGAGGCAACCACTGGTTGCCGTGTTACAGTAGGTCAAGGATATTGCTGGTATCTCATACGTTATTAAGTAACTGCCACCGAGCCTTGGCTACCAGGAGATTGAGACGGGTGATTGAAGGGTGAGAACAGAATGGCAGGTCGTGGCGTTACACGCCAAAGCGGAGATTCTTACCCATGATAGCTGAAACGATACTCATGCACTGTTTGTGAATATTAGGATCATAATGCTTAATATGGGACTGGAGTTTGAAGAAATGAAGCTGGGGGAGACCGTGGTGGAGAACGGGAAGGTGAAAGTAAGTACTCCCAGTGGCTGTTCACCTGAAGCAGCTAGATGTACGTGCGAGTTTGATCGGCATTCTGAATGAAACGACTTTCGTGACGATGCAGTGCATTTTGGGATATACATGGCCCGGAATAGAGTACGGGGAACCCCCAACTCCGAAACATACGTACTTCGAGGTAAGGCTTTTATGAAATCCTCTCTAGGATGGGTACCTCTTTAATATAAAACATTCTGTCTCACTCGATCTTTCCCCTGTGAGGGGTCTCCAGAGTTGATTCACGAGTGTGGTCAGTGTGTCAATTGAGCCTGCATTGTACAATGGCCACATTGCAGTGGTAGTAGCACGGCCACCACCCCATTAAAGCTGTCTAATAAAAATTATGGCTTTCAAAATAATTAACGTCGATTGACGTGGAGAAACAGTTCTGACAAATTCAATGGGATAACTAACACAGTTATCGCACTCGACGCTTGGGTAAAACTTGTTTTGCCAAGAGGCAAACCGGGATTCCACTTTTCACTTTCAACCGGGATTATTATCACTGCCTGATTAAGTAACGGGAACACCAAGACCTCTGTTACAGCGCTCAGCAAACATTTGTTTTCCCCTCCCCAAACAATACCCCTCTGTTACAACCCAACGAGCAACTGGCGCATCCAGCTTTTTCTGCTGTCTTAACACCTGGCACGCCAGACTCCCCTATTCACGCAGTGTTTGCAAGGGGCGCAGTATGTTGACGCCCTGCGCTTTGGAGACCTTTCTAAATTTTTGGAGATCGAGAGGGCCTGCAAAGAGTGGTGGACAGTCCTCCTGGACAGAGGAAAGGGCTCGGCTCTCCACTTTGCAGTGTCACATGGCAGGGTACCAACAACCCCTCCCCCCATGCTCTTCGTGATACATTTTTTACCAACTGCCTAACTGTTTTGTGTGTGTGTGTGTGTGTGTGTGTGTGTGTGTGTGTGTGTGTGTGTGTGTGTGTGTGTGTGTGTGTGTGTGCATGTGTGTGTGTGTGTGTGTGAGTGTGCGTCTGTGTGTCTGTAACCATGTGTCTGTGTGAGGGTGTTCGTGCGCGCGCGCACGTGTGTGTGTGTGTGTGTGTGTGTGTGTGTGTGTGTGTATGTGTGTGTGTGTGTGTGTGGGTGGGTGGGTGGGTGGGTGGGTGGGTGGGTGAGTGGGAGTGTGTGGGTGTGGGTGTGGGTGTGTGTGATTATATCCTTTGTGTGGCCTGGCGGCCCGCGCATGTGGGAGTGGAGGGCTGAAAGGAGAGGCTGCGATGGCAGATGGAGGCAGCCAAGTTTCTGGTGGAGGAGAGGGGGGCGGAAGTGAACCAGCAGGAGATGGAGCGGGGCTGGACACCGCTGCACCACTGCGCCTACATGGCGCACCACCCGGAAGCCCCCTACCTCGCCCTCTTCGAGTACCTCCTTCAGAAGGGGGCCGACCCCTCCATCCTCACCACCCAGGGACACAAAAAACTCGCCACAGTAGTTGCCCTGCCTGTCTGCAACTGTTCTACCCATGTCGTTTCCTATAAACATGATGATGATGACGATGACGATGATTGATGATGATGATAATAACAACAATAACAATAATATCATCATCATCATCATTACGTCGTCATCATCGTCGTCGTCGTTATTGTTGCTGTCGTCGTCGTCGTCGTCGTCGTCGTTGTTGTTGTTACAATAGTTATAATTGGTGTAGATTTTATAAAAAGGGGACCCAGATGCCGCAGCAAGCGTGAAAGCGTGTGCATGAGCCTTGGCCTCGACTGCCCGTCCCGCTCCTGTACCTAAAAGACAAGCATGTTCTGTACTGTGCTTCAATCCTGCTGCTGTTTTGGCTGTTGTTTCCGCTTGTCGATCACTTTGTTTCCTGCACTTCAAGGTTCTTGCATCCCTGTCCCTGTGGTGCATGTCCTTTCCCCCCTCTGCGTTCTCCCTGGATCTGTACCGCCTCTCGCTCGTGCATGCCCTTACTGCGGCTTCAACTTTGCATTTTTTGTTACTTTTCTACTGCGTACCTCGCTTCTGTAAGCCATTATTCCGTCTTCAACATTGATATCAGTTCCATTTGCGTACTGCGTGTCACTTCAGTGTCCCTCAGTATCCTATTCTGTACAGCCCCTCGTTTCTGTATGGCTTTAATCCCGCTCCCACACTGTGGTTACTTGCGCTTCTGTACTGCTGTGGCCCGTTGCTGTAATGCCCCCTGCTCATCAATACCCAATACATAAATTTCCTGGGCGTGTGCGGGGTCATGCACACTTTACACTTTTTCTAATACATTCCTTCCGACTTCCATACTGCTGCCCACTCCTGTATCGCATTCGCAGTGTGCCTCTGCACCGCACTCCTCCTTAACCGGCTTCGCTCTCGCTTCTGTAAGACATTCTTTACTTCGCATTGCTGTTTTATTACGTAGAGCTTTTACCCCATTTACCCCAGTTTGTGATCTGGCTGTCTATGTGGGTAGGCTGGAAAGGGGGTTTTGAAGTTTCATTGGAGATCTCCTCTGATGCCTTCCACTCTGTGGCGCTGTCTGTACCTGTACTGCCTCTGTACTGCCAGAACCGCCCTAGCCCCTGCATTGCCAGGCCCAATTTGATTTGCAAGGCAAGGCTGGTCTGCCGTGGGGCGTGCATGTGCAAGCAGCATTGCTAAAGTAGGGATTGTCTCTGTATGGCATGCATTTAGAAGCGGTGCACTGAAGAGGTCAACCAGCAAGTGGAAGTGCACGTACACGCAGTGCGTCTACAAAGGCCACAGTGCTTGTGAGTGCGGTACAGGCAGTACATTACCAAGGCCAACCTGCGTGTGAAGTGCCTTTATAAATAGTATCTTCACAACGGGAGAAGGCCCCTTGTCGCGCCCACCACCATTGCTCCCACCACCAAAGTTTTCTCGTAGATAAGGGGGATCATTGCCAAGGTGCATGCACAACGAAGTCAAAAATGTTATTTTGGGTTGTCTGGGGCGCAGGGAGAGACCGGCCCTCAGCTCTCTGTCCTGGACCTGGTTGTAGATGAGGTAATCACCAACCCCCCACAGACGGACGGAGAAAAGGTGTGTGTGTGGGGGGGGGGGGGGAGAGAGAGAGAGAGAGAGAGAGAGAGAGAGAGAGAGAGAGAGAGAGAGAGAGAGAGAGAGAGAGAGAGAGAGAGAGAGAGAGAGAGAGAGAGAGAGAGAGAGAGAGAGAGAGAGAGAGGACGTGCGATGGAGAGTTTTTCTTGATGTGTTGGGCCTACGTCTGTTCACCCATTTTCGCTCCCTTCAAGGTTCCAGCTCCTCCAAATTCACAATGCAGTACCCTCGGCCAGCCTGGACAGATGCACCCAATCAAGGGAACAAGACAGGGAAAGCCTTGCGTACAGAACAGATAGTGTGAAAACGTTCCTGTTGAAGCAACCTGAACAATCTTGACAAGCTCGTGGTTGGGACATGGTTTGGGGGGGGGGGGGGGGCTCCATCGATCATCAG
>MVGU01001736.1:25000-32500 GCA_002005505.1 Botryococcus braunii
CGGCTGCTTCAGGCTCCCAAACAACATCTTCCATGGCTTCTGCCGTTTTTCTGGCCTTGGCTGCCCTGCGAGCCGTACGAGTTCTTCCTCTGTTCTTCCTTTTCTTTTTCTTGGTGGTAGCATCTTCCATCTGCTCTTCTCCTTCACTGTCTGTCTGTGCGTCACGCAGATCTTGTCCCTGGACCATCCCCTCTTTCTTCACAAGTGGTTTCTCTCACAACAGTATTCCCACAACACTCAGCTCCCTCTGCTGTTCCCATGAATCCATAATTATTAGTTGTTAAATCCCAGTATTATCAACCTGAGGGATTCACGGCAGACAGGCGAGCTTATCTATGTGCTAATGTCATCTATGAGCAAGTTGTGCTGCCAGAACCATGCTGCAGCACCAGTCATTGCCTATGCATCAGAATTGGCTTGTTTTGACCTTCACGCATTTTTGACAATCCATGGGGAACACATTACCCCAGTGTTACTTGTTATTTGTTTTTGAGCTGGTGGTCAAGACATGTTTAGCCAGAACCTGCCTACTACATATTGATTGCGGTTAAGCAAGAATTGAACAATTCAGCTCAGGAGTCCAACATGGTCTAGTGGTATGATTGGCTTATTTGTCTTAAGTGAGATGACATATCACAAGTCAGGACTCAGTGTACTACAAGCAGACATTATACAGTACCATAGTTGTACTTGCAAATAGGTGCAGTACAAGTGCTGTACGATCTACTTCTTGTTTGCAAAAACAAGATCAAATGTAACTTTAATTCATGACATATATGTCACAGCCTTAGTTATGACATATAATGTATTGGTCATCCACGTGACTGCATGGTACGGCAATGGATGCATTTTTCAAACCAAACAGCATTCTCAACCACTCAAACTTGCCTTCATGGGTCATAAATGCAGTGTACTTGGAATGTTCAGGGTGCATAGACACTTGCCAAAAAGCAGATGCGATATCCATGGCAGAAAAGTATTTAGCAGGGGCCATTTTACGCAACATAGCTTCAATAAGAGACAAAGGATAAGGGTCAGACACAGTACATGCATTCAAGGGCCTGAAGTCAATACAAAGTCTGAGCGTGCCATCTTGTTTCTTCACAATAACATGCGCGGACACCCAAGGCGACATCGAAGGACGAATAATGCCTAACTCCAACAACATCTTCACTTCACCAGACAGGAACTCCTTTTCCTTTTCTGAGTAAGTGGACATATTGCGAAATTTAGAAGGTGGATATGATTCGGGTCTCAGGTTAATTTGATGGCAGATGTTGGGGTCAGAGATGCATCCCAAGTCATCCTTGCCAGAATTAAACAACTCAGAAAACTCATCTAGCAACAGTTCAATATCCCTTCTCTTGCTGTCATCAAGCTCAGACAGCTGAGGCATAATTTTCACTTCACAGAGAAGGGACAAGAATCAACCAAAGCTCATCCGGCTCAATTTCATGCATGGCTGCAAGCGTGGAGGAGAGAGGGGCTTCAACGAGATCACCCTCAAAGACGGTCGAATTTCTCAGCTGCAGGGAGAACGGCAGAATGGCACTATCTACTTTGCAAGATCTCATCAAGTCCGAAATTTCATCAAAGTCTATGAGCCCGTCCGATACGCGATGCTCATAAGTACGGTCACTGAAGATACATTCAAAGAACATTTCCATGGTTAAAATAAAACGATGAAGTATGTAAAAGAAGTCCTGCAGAGCCCCAACACGCTACTGCGCGACCACTAGGGTCATCTTCTTAGTCTTGAAAGACAGGTCAAGTAATTGGTATGTCATGTTTGGGTCATGTGTGTCAGGCCGCATGAGTTGATTACTTGGAAGACCTATGGCATACTTAGAACGCATGAGCTTCAGTTGAACATCATTATATAACATAAACGCCCATCCTATGAGGTAATCAATGGCAAGGTTATCAATGACCAGGAATGTGGCAACGTAATACGCTTTATCCATGCAGAAGATTACATTGTCTAAAGCACGGACAGTCATGGTATGTGATCTCCCGTCAGCCATGTTAACCCGAAAGGGTTTGATCTTTTTAATGGTGTGGGTGAAGAACTGATGATCCGATGCAAATGCTAAAGCACTCATGAGATTCACATTGCAGCCGGTGTCAAAATGTCCCGTCCTAAGTGCCATAGGCGAGAAATGGGAGGGCACCTTAGCACCATTTTCTGCAGGCTTGAGGAAAGCAAATTTAAATGCAGGCATACTGGCTGTGGGAATAAATATCGTGGGTACCTGATTCGTTGCTACCTGAGCGAAGTCTTCCTGCATCGGTTGCGGAAGGGATTCTGCAATCTGCATGGCTGGGGTTAACAGTGAAATAATTGGTATTTCTTCAAGATAGATGCTCCTGGATGGGATGTACAAAGACGGTTCTCTGTACAGTGGTGTCTCAAAAGTGGTATGAGGAGTGGCTGTCCCTGCATCCTGCATAAACATCTCCCCCCCTTGCAGGGGAAGCTCTCTGCCGTTGAGGGAAGAACTGAAAGCAACTTGCTCCTGCTCAGCCATTTGGTTTAGTGCTACCCCCATCACAACTATGACTTTTTCAGCATCAACAGGGAGCTGGAACAAGGCTTCACAAGCATCTGCAAACTTAGGATATGCAGGGTTTTTCGTGATCCTGACCGAACCAGACATGGTAGTTGTAATAACAGCCGAAGCAATGCGATTTTCCGGCTGATGGAAATACTGTGGCGGATGCTGCGTGGCGCGCGGTTCTGCGCGGTCCGCTGGCCTAAAGTTTTCCGCCCTATATGGCCTCCTACTGTTTAAGGCAAAGACATTGGCAGGGGGGTTATCATGAGAAGTCCCAGACATAGGGCCTAATCCCTGCATCATGCCACACATTACGTTCCGCAAGTCATCAAAGTCATTCACAATGGCAGGCGGATGAGAAACAGGAATTTCTGTAGAAGAGAGAGAAGGGCCAGCATAGCTGTCTTGTCCAAACCCTGTGATTTCTCTTGCTTGCTGTAGAAGAGAGGAAGCATGATTATGTCCAAGTGCCAATGCTCGAAGTGCAATATCTTTCTTTGTTTCAATTGGAGACATCTGTGCCCCAACATGCTGAAAAGGCGGCGGATTGCTAGCCTTCTGCCGCAGCAAATCATTAATATCTACGGCAATTGACAAAACGAGGATTTGCTTCATGCGAGTCCTGCACAAGTGCTAAGATATCCAGATGTTCGTTAGTTAGTTGCACCTGTGGGCTCACAGTAGTCACAATACTGCGATTATGCTGGACTGTGCGTGTCGTAATCATTCTAGTGTGGGCAAGACACTGGCGTCCACAGCAACATAGTCATCAGTGTTTGGAGTCCGCTGGCAGATGGGCTCCAGGGTGTTCATATATTCTGCGTTGAAGCGGGGCATGTGTGTCTCGTTTAATACATTCGAAGGATGTTGTAAGACAGGCACAAAGTCAATAAAACGTTTCACCATCCCATTGTCATAGTAAACCTGCGCTGGCTCTATGTGTGTGCCACTGGGCCAACCTGTATGTTGGGCAGGTTTGGGCAAGTGTTCGGGCCAGTACGGAGGCTCAAAGCAGTGAATGGTTGGGTCAAATAAGGCAGCTTTTATGGGTTAGCACAAGTCCTTTTGCTTCTCAGCCACACGTGCAGAGTCAGGCAACGGCAATTTCCAGCATTCATCCGTATACAGCGGCACATTACGAAATGCAGTGGGATGAGGAGGAGGCTCGACCCTAGGCAGAAATGTAACTTTCTCCATCTCCATGGGTACTGGTTCCTTCGGTAGCTGTGGCTTACCTGAGTTTTTCTTGCTGTTCTCATAAGCTGCACATTCTGCTGGAGTCATTGGACGCTTACCTTTATCAACGCCATTGCTCTTTGCTGCCGTATCAATACATTCAAAAGCGCCAGCCAAAAGTTCCATGCCTTCTTTTATCATAGCTTGCACCTGTTTGGTATGTCTGGGTTTTCTGCCCCTGGTTATCAAAGGTGGGAGCCCTGCAGGCGTCTTGCTGGCTGGAGCTGTCTTTTTCGCAGAAGCCCTAGGCTTGCGAATGACCTTCCGCAATGGCGGACTCTTCGGTGCAGACTTGTTAGTACGTAAATTAGACATGCAAGCAGGATCCAACTTAAGAAACTGCTCTCCCACAGGTGTGGGTGGACAAGGTAATACATCACTGATGGAAGCCTGAGCTTGATTAGGGGTCAATGCAGTAACGGTTCTCTTTCTTTTCTTGACTGCAACTTGACCAGGCACGTAAATGGCAGGCTTGCGATTATCAATTTCCAAAGGTACAAAGTCAGGATCCTTTGCACCTACCTTGTCTTCCTTGTCACTCTCTGTCTCATCATCCGGAGACAGGTCACAAATATTAACATCCAGATCTGAATCCTCATCTGACACGTTAAGTTGCAGCATGAACGAAAAAGGCGATTTTTCCTCAAAAGGCTGGTTATAATTGGCATACCCTCTGCCATTTCCACGACCTCTGCCTCTGTAATTGCTTGACCTGTTATCCTGGAAATTCTTCTTGTCATTGGGGTCTCCCTGCGAGTTATTGACCTTTGCTCCCTGCGCATTGTTAGTTCTCCTCTGGTGCAACAGGTTAGCAGCAAACTCAGCGTCGGAATCAAGTGCCCAGGTCAGCAAATTAGCAAAGGTAATTGGTTTCGGATTTTCTTGGGCTTGCATTGCGACATGCATTGTTTCAAGCTTGGAACGCATGAAGGGCCCATGGTGCTTATCTGACATTGAAGAAATAATCATTTCGAATACCTCCTCTTTGTCTGGCAGTCCGATCCAATGCTTATACCCCAAACCTTTGATTTCGTTCATAAACTCTGCAGCAGGCTGATTCTCTTGCTGCCTTTTTGAACGAAGTGCGGCCAAATATCCGTGTTGGTCCGGCTTGAACAATCTCGTTAGTATTGAAAACAGTTCACTCACATCAGTTAGTAGCTTCCCCGCAATGTTAGAGTCAATGCTCAGAGCCACTTCATTATTATTGCAAGCAGACTTCTTGACAGCATCTAACATTTCAGACGGGGTCAGACCTGTTCCATCCTGTCTGATGATCAACTTCACAGTCTCAATCCAATGTGCAATCGGCGTACCTTTTACAAGCGCTGGAAGACGCTAGTTTAACATCTTTCGTCGAGTTGCCCTCTCTTGAGGCGTAAGACCACTGATGGCTGGAACGGCTCTGGGCTGACTGACTGCTGCCGTTACTGCTGACCTTATCTGAGCTGACATCTCAGAGTCCTTGATGTTGAGGGCTTTGTTGAATGCTCTAACCCCTGAATGATGTGGACTGCCTCATTACCAACATCAGTGTGTCTGCAAATTTTTGGGCTTCATAAGGCCCACAACCCCTCTCTATGCTTTGAATCATGGCTGGCACTAACGCTGCCAGCTCAGGTTGGTCCTTAATAATCTGCAGAGACTGTGCTACAGGCACCGCACGAGGTGTATCTGGAATGTGAATAGGATTACGTCTAGTGCCTCTTGGAGGTGTCACTAGCTCCTCTTCTACAGGTACCTCCATGCCAAAATCTGTCATGTTCCAAATACTGACACAAATCTCAAGCAACACGTCTTACACTATCCCTGCACAGTTCCTACCACTCTTGCAAGTGTGATCAGAGGCTGTGCATTCTCGATTGTCCAAAATGTGCTCCTCCAAAAGCCGATTCTCATGTGTATGAATATGTGTGTTCTCTCAATGACCACTCAAAAGTTTTCAACATGTTCCGGTTTACACCACATCGCTTGCTACTTCGACGATCACCAGCTACCTACGCTTACCGTATACAGCCGTTCTTCTACGTCCTGACTGCTCGCAATCCAGTTATCTGTCTTCCTGGTTTCAGCAAAAGGTTTTGAGCCTTTCAAGCTCAAACACAAATGTCAGTGTGCAACGCTGACTCTGGAGAGAGGTCCAAGCGCGGGCGACTATGCCCAAAAACACGATACACAGGCAGATGTGCCAATTGAATCAGTGATTTTAACTTCTAAATCAAAGCTTTAACCTCGCATCTCCAGTTCTAGCATGCCACTTGCAAATACAAATCAAATGCGTGCCGGGTCTTTCACCGCACGCTGCCTACTCACACTAGAAGACAGACTGGACTCAAATATGACGCAGAGCAGCTTCGAACGCCAGAAACCACAGGCCTTTTACTAATAAGCGTTGTAGGCAAGCTAGTACCTCAGTCAAAGCACCTACCAAGCGCAGGTGACGGACCTTGGAAACTCCGAGAAGAGTTTCGCCAGGTGCAATTCAAAATGAAAAACTCACAAAACACACTTAATCGCTCGAGGGTAAAAAGACACAGCCTCAACCATCAACTTACTTGAGATCAGGAATAGTGTTGGGATGCTGCGCGCCACCTACCGACTTTGCGATGGTGCCTGAAACTACGACGATCTCAGCAGAGGAAGTAGAAACTTTGAGATATGAGCCTTTTGTTTGAAATTATATGTAATTACAATGACTTTGGGGCGTAGGATCCCCTGTATACACCTGCCGTAAATATGTGATGCTCCCCTTGGTGGACGTCCCCTACCAGGATCTCTGTCACCACCAGGTGCACACAACGACGTGAGGTACGATGACTCTCACTTCCTAAAACCTCTTATATACGTAGAAAGCTGGTGTGCGCCACCGACTGTCGGTGGTGGATATACCGAAGTACCTCTCACACTACCTAGCCTCAAGCAAAGGACATTGCAAACGCTGACTGTCCACACGGCTCCTATACACAGCTACTGGGACTGCTTTAGAGCATAGCATCACAATTGAATGTCCACGGTTTTTCGGAAACTTCACATAAAGTGTATCCCAGGCTATCAATCTGAGGGATTCACGGCAGACAGGCGAGCTTATCTATGCCCGCGAGAATGCTGCCCCACGTGATTGCCGTACCACGCAGTCACGTGGATTACCGATACATTATACGTCATAACTAAGGCTATGACAACGTGACGATGATGCTGACGCGAGGGAAGGAACTTATCGCCCAAACGGGAATCTCGCACAAAGCCTCCATGAGCGTGCAAGAGTTTTCTCACGAGATCACCGGCTGCTTTCACCCCCCCCCCCCCCCCCCCAACACAGACACTGGCATCACCCTCGCACTCAGCCACACCCACAAGTCGATGGTTTGAGACCAATGAAACAGCCGCACATCCTACACATACCCCAAAACCCCTGAAATCTAATAGCCGCTGTTGAACACAATCTTGGCATGGCAACACTGTATAGCGTAGCAACACTTCTTCTACAACTGTCTAGCATGACACATGGCGACCATAATAAATGCGAACACATGACGACCATAATAAAAGCGAACATATTCTGTTGAGGGGGTACTTGGAGCAGTATAGAGCGTTTCCCATGGGACTCCACGCAGGAGATTCGGGAACGCCGCCCCCCCCCCCCCCATTCCAAGGAAATTCGAAAGGCCGCCCCTTTCCTCCACCCAAACTGCCTTACTTCTGCAGGATG
>MVGU01001736.1:35000-42500 GCA_002005505.1 Botryococcus braunii
ACACAACCCACTGCAGAAACACATTTCTCCCTCTCAATGTAAGGGGATGAACATTTAAAGAGTGGCATAATAGAATATAAGGAAAATGAAACACAGAAAAAAGATGGAGAAAACAAATTCCAGATTCTGATTTTTTGCAGGACTCGAACCCACCACCTCCAGGACTGTCTTTGCTGAGGTCCCCCACTACCCCAGGAGACAGGACACAACAGGGAATGACTCACAGGTTACCTATTAAGTGCCATGATGAGCACACAACCGGCTGCGTACAGACATCTCTCCCTCTCAAGAGAAGGGAAAGAACGTTTGAGAGTGGCAAAACAAAATCAAGGATAAAAAGAAACGCAGAGAAAAGAAGAAGGAGAAAAACAACTTCAAATCGCGTTTTTTCGCATGACTCGAACCCACCACCATGTGGAATGTCTTCGCTGAGGTCTCAAACTACCCCAGAAGACAGTACAAAATCTCCCAGAGGCACAGCTACATTTGAACCCACCGCCACTAGGATTATCTACACCGAAGTCCCACACTACCCCAGGAAACAGTACACAACAATTGGATGCCGCGCGAGTTTGACAAATGAATGACTAACAGCATGTAGGCACAGAAGCTGGGAGACTTTAACATATGAGTGAAGCACATTTTAGCCGCAAACCACGTGGGAGATTTAGAATAAAATGAGAAGTATAGGTTTGTCGTTCGGAAGGCATGCTGTTGGTAAGACTCATGGGGCCAGGTAGTGATTTGACGTCCGAGCTCCTAGGAACATATTAGAGAAAAGCTCCTAGGAACACATTAGAGAAACGCCACAATGAGCCAGATATGGCGGAGGCTTACACAGAGGGATAATCCCAAGAAAGAGGGAAGCCACCCGTGGGTCTAGGTGTCAGAAGAGGATGTATAGGGATTACCCCCCACGAAAAGAGGGAAGTCAACAGTGGGCTCAGGTGCCTGACGAGTCTGTAGAGGACAACCCGAAAAGGACAACCCAAAAGGGACAATCCAAGAAAGAAATGGATAAACCCAAAAAAGACAATCCCAAAAAGAAATGGATAAACCCAAAAAGGACAACCCAAAAAGAAGTGGATAAACCCAAAAAGAAATGGATAAACCCAAGAAAGACAATCCCAAAAAGAAATGGATAAACCCAAAAAAGACAATCCAAAAAAAAAATGGACAACCCCAAAAAGAAGGGAAGCTGACTGTGGGAGCAAATATGTCAGAAGAGTACCCAGAGGTCGACACTACCCAAAACAAGGGGGAAGGTGACACTACCCACAAGAAGAGGGAAGTCAACACTACCCAAGAAGAGGGAAGCCTGCACTACCCAAAAAGAGGGGAGGCGACACTACCCCAAACAACAGGGAACCCAGCCCTGGAGCCAGCTACAACAGAGGAGTGCACAGAGGACGACCCCAAAGAAAGCAGGAAGCCACACATCGAGCCAGATTAACAGACGAGCCAGGTAACAAAAGGGTACCCAGAGGATATTTCCCCTCTTTTCTTTCCTCCCTCCCCCCCCCCCCTTTTGTTTGTTTGTTTGTTTTGAAAAAGGATCAAAAAAGAAAAAGAAAAAAAAGAAAAGAGGGAAGCGAAGATAGCAGAGTATGAGGATTTCAATAGGCCAAGGCTTGAGGGGACAGCAGGAGGTGGAGCAGGGCTGGCGAAGCATCAGAACAGAACAGACCTTGGGGGGCAATCAGTCGTGCTTGTCTTTTCTTAAGATCGCACGGTGGGCTGCTCTGGCAATAGCAGCCATCCAGTATATATTCAGAAGGTACCCTGCATGGTTGTGCCGCACAATCTCATGCGGGGTCAGGAATGTACATCTATTGTACCGCACAATCCCACGGGCCCCCCTACCGGGTCGGGAATGCAGATCTACTGTACCCCACATTCCCAAGGGCCCACCTGTGGGATTGGAATGTACATCTATTGTACCGTACATTCCCATGGGGGCTCCCCACCTGCGGGCTGGGGGATGAACATCTATAATGCCGCACACTCCCACGACCCAACTGCAGGGCCTGTACAAAGAAGGATGGCAACTGGGACTAACAGGCCCAGCCCCGATAATCCCCAAAACGAGGTTTATATACCTGGCAGTGTACATGTATTGTACCGCACACCCTCACGGCCCAACCCTGCAGAGCCTGTACAGAAAAGGACACCTGGCCCAAAGCCAAGAGGGTCCATCCCGACAATCCAAATCAAACATCCCAATCAAATGGTTTGGCTGGGGATGTGTGCTTGGCTCTGTAATCACACACACACACACACACACACACACACACACACACACACACACACACACATTCATTTCACAGCCCACCCTGAAGGGCCTGCAATTACACTATCTATATCCCCCCTAAGCCCCCAGCCCCAGAGATGGAGGGGCACGGGCGCGGGGGGTTGACAGAACAGAAGCAGAAGGCAGTTGGCCAGTGAAAGTGAGAAGGCGAGCGATAAGAGCAGATCAGCCGCCAGCAAAGCTATACGAGCTGAGCAATGCCAACCAGCAGGGGAGGGCGTCGGCTGGAAGCCCAGGGCCTCAGGGACCCAGCCACCGGCTGTGCGGTCTGAGGAGACCTAGGAAGACAAGCGAAGCAAATGCCACCTCGAGCCCCCATGGCCAAAAAGTCTCATGGCGAAGTCTGAAATACAACCGATTTAGGCCACCGTGCCAAACATACTCGCATTCCGAAAAAACGAAAGTACATCCAACCTTGAGGCCCCGTCCCAGGAAAAGTTCCTCTCTGCAAAAAAGGAAGTGCATCCGACCCTAAGGTCGGTGGTGTAAAGCCGTATTACGGAAAATGAAGTACATCTAATTTGAGTTCGAGATCCATCACTAACCAGACCTCGCCCATTAATCCTTTAAGAGGAGGACGATGAGGAGGGGGAGGAGGAGGAGACGAAGAAGGAGAGGAGGAGGAGGAGGTGGAGGAAAAGGACAGATGGAGGACAAAAGGAGGAGGACGAGGAAGGAGGAGGAACAGGAGGAGGAAGGAGGAGGAGGAAGGAGGAGGAGGAGGAGGAAGAGGGATAAGGAAGTAGGAGCGATGTGAATGCCAAGGCCGCAGGAGACAAGAGGGGGAAAGCAATGGTAAAGCCAAGAGACGTGGGAGAAGTGGGACAGTGGAATATCGGAGCAGGAGGTCGGAGCACAGCCCCCAGCGCATGTTCAGGCGGAACAGGGAAAACCAAAGCCTATGTGCGGAAGCCTCCGAGTGCCTTCGTACGCATTTTGCCAACCCTAGTGGAAGGCAAGCCGGTGGGCCCGCATCCGAGGAGGTTCCTAGAGGATGGGGACATCGGCTTTCGGGAGGCGGGATTGGGTGACCGGCCGACAGACCTGCGGGGGGAGTTCAGACGTCGAGACACCGAGTGAAGGAGCCCGAGGGCATGCACCGCAGGAAATGATAAGCAGCCTCCATGGCCACCGGATGATGTCTGAATGTGTGTGTGTGTGTGTGTGTGTGTGTGTGTGTGTGTGTGTGTGTGTGTGTGTGTGTGTGTGTGTGTGCGTGTGTGCGTGTGTGTGTGTGTGTGTGTGTGTGTGTGTGTGTGTGTGAGACTCCGCGGGCGCACGCGTGCCTGTGTGTTTGGGGGATGTGTGTCGGTGTGTGTGTCTTTGGGGGAGGGGGTGTGTGTGTACGTGTGCGTGTGCGTGTTCGTGTGTGGGGTGCAAGTGTGTGAGAAAGGGGAGGGGGCGAGGGGGGGCGGGGGGGCTGGTGCCGCTCACCTGCAGCAAAGAGGTAGACAACAACCTGGTACCCAACAGGATGCTCGGGCCCCCTCCAGAGGTCTCTGCGGTCCCCAGGGCACCACCACTTACAGTCTCGAATGCTCTACGCAGCCCCCCCCCCCCCCAAAAAAAAAAAAGGAAAAAAATAAAAAAAAAAAGAAAAAAGAAAAAAAGCTCATCCCCGCCCTCAGCCCCTGCAAGGTCTCCTGTCCCCGCTCCCCGCCTTTCTCCGCTGGTTTCGTCTTCTGGAACGAGACAGCGGAGGCGTTAATTCTTCCTTTTGCTTTCATCACTTTTGAAAAGTGACGAGGTAAGCGCTAAAAGCGTGACTCCTAGGGCACCTGGGCCTGAGACTCATACATCTCACTCTTCTCCTTAAACAGCATAAAAGAAGACCACAGAGACTCTTCCATACTAGCCCTGCCAATCCCGCCTCATCTGTCTCTTCAGAACCCTTCCCCTGCAAACTTTAACAATACAGGTTTGTCGTGATTACATAATACTTGCTCCGCGTGTGGCCTGCCATGTACACTTCTACACGTCTTCGAATATACACCTCCACCTCAGGCTCCCAACTTCCTCTCCTCTCCTCCCTCCCTCGCCTCGTTCCTGTTCTGGGGCCTCCTGGCCCTCCCCAGGAGGTCCCCTGGGAAGCTGTCAGCTCTAAAGAAACTAAAAACAATTTTTAAAAGCTCGGGAAAAATTCACAGGGATGGCGCAGCAGACCTCCTGCAGGAAAGCAACATTGTGCTGCATGCCGGGACGACCCTGCACATGCTCCAGGCCCTGGCCCCTTACTTTCCCGCTCTGTTTTTTCCTTGTATATTCCCCCCCCCCCCATTGTCTCGTTGGGGGGGTGGGAGGGGGGGCGTGCTAGCCACCGGGGGTGTTCCCCCTTCCCCCCCCCTTCTTTAGGGGGGGGGGGGGTGGCTAGCCACCCGATCTTGCTACAACTCGAAGAAGGGAGGAGAGAGTCTTGCGCTGCAGGGCCTCGAGACGCAAGAGTTATGAGCCAAGATATGGACGGGGACCAATAAGAATGGCTTCGTTCCGCAGGAGTTACGAGCCACGAATAGAACGCGAGGTCGATGAGAGGGGCTTCGAATCACGAAAGTTATGAGCGCAAGAAAGAAAAAAAGGGGGGCAAGCAAAAAAAGGAAAAATGAAAAAAAAAAAACGACGGAGGACTATCATAAGAGGGCCCTCAAAAAGTCGCACAAGCTACAAGCCGAAAAAACGACGGAGGGCTGCAAGAGGGCCTTCGAACCAAGTGAGCTAGAGAGCCAAGAAAGGGACGGAGGGCCAGCAGAGGGGCTCCAAACCACAAAGAGCACTCAGCCGAGCAAAGGACAGGGGAACCGAGAGAGGGGCTCCAAATCTCAAAGAGAACGAGGCATGCAAAGGACAGGGAGACCGAGAGAGGGGCTCCAAATCTCAAAGAGAACAGAGGCACGCAAAGGACAGGGAAACCGAGAGAGGGGCTCCAAATCTCAAAGAGACTGAATCACGCAAAGGGACGAGGAGACCGAGAGAGGGGTTCCAAACAGGTGAGCCAAGCAAAGGACCGGGGGACCAGGAGGGGACCAGGAAGAGGAACAGCAGCCAGCAAAAGGAGGCAGGACAAGCAAAGGAGGGCCTTTCGAGGGCGCACGAGTTCCTGAAGAGGTGCGCCAAGCCGAGCCCATACAGCACGACTCGCGCCACGAAGAAGAGGAATGCCATGGATAGCCCGTTGACCATGTAAGCCACAGAGTCCTTCATGTCCAGCACAGCCAACCTCCACCTGCCCCAACGCCAACCCTACCATCAGCCCTAAGGGAGTACGGTAACTCTGACCCCAGAAACCCTAGAACCCCATTGCCCATGTAAGCCACGGAGTCCTTCACGTCCAGCACAGCCAACCCCCACATCCCAAATGCCGGCCCCCTGCTAGTAGCCCTACGGGATTACGGTAACCCCGACCCCGTAAACCCTAGTAGCCCCTAGGCATAGTTGGACACCCCCCCGGGAGCCCCCCCCCCCATCCTGGTCTCCCCCACAGAGTTTGGCCGCACGGGCGCGCTCCCTACCGCACACACAAGCTCATATTTGCACTGCCCCAAGCCGAACCCCCCCCCCCCCCAAAACACACACACACACACACACACACACGCACACACACAGACACACACACACACACACACACACACACACACACACACACACACACACACACACACACACACACACATCCATACAGGCACATGGAGCGGGACACCGAGCTGCATTAAGAAGCCTCACATGGCACCGGACACATGGGGCCACATGAAGCCAGACACATGGAGCCACATGGAGCGGGACACATGGCGCCCCATGGAGCCTGACACAGAGCGGCCATGAGGAGCTTCACATGGAGCCACATGGAGCAGGACACATGGAGCCACATGGAGCCTGAACACCAGAGCTGCCATAGGAAGCCTCACATGGAGCCACATGGAGCCTAAACACGGAGCTGCCATAAGTAGCCTCACATGGAGCGGGACACATGGAGCCACATGGAGCTTAAAGACAGTGTGGCAGGACCATGGAGCCCTAGGACAGGGTGGGAGCTTGAACTAGCAGACCAGCATGGGGATATAAAGATTTGGATCCCGTGTTCTGTAGATCCCTGGAGGCTGACGGGGGGTGGCAGAGGGCGGGGTAGGGTGGCAGAGAAGCGCACCTCAGATTGAGCAAGGGCGTGGAGACCTCGCAGAAGGAGAGCCACACAAATGGGAACTTCATGATGGAGTGCGCCAGCACGTACGCCGTCACCGGTATGAAGATCCTGCCGCTCCCGCCCCCCGCTTCGGACCCAGGAACATGGAGACCACAGAGCTAGGAGACCCAGAAGCTAGGAGACCATGGACCTAGGAGACCAGGGACCCGGGAGACCAAGCAACTAGGAGGCCAAGGAGCCAGCAGACCAAGGAGACCAGGGACCAAGGAGCCCAGGGACCAAGGAGCCAGGAGACCAAGAAGACCAGGGACCAAGGAGCCAGGAGACCAGGAACCAAGGAGACCAAAGAGCCAGGAAACCAAGGAGCTAGGAGGCCAAGGAGATAGGAGACCAAGGAAGTAGGAGAGAATAGGACTGCCCAGCCTAAGAAGAAATCTGTGCACCACTTTGGAACCCTTTTCCATGTTTGGAAGATGAATGTGGCGATAGGGAACCTCCCTGCCGCCCCCGCCCCCCCCGGGATCCCCCCCCCATCCTACCCACACACCCACACACACACACACACACACACACACACACACACACACACACACACACACACACACACACACACACACACAGACACACACACACACACACAAAGAGAGAGAGAGAGAGCGAGAGAGAGAGAGAGAGAGAGAGAGAGAGAGAGAGAGAGAGAGAGAGAGAGAGAGAGAGAGAGAGAGAGAGAGAGAGAGAGAGAGATAGAGAAAGACGGATGGAGGGGGGCCGGAGGGAGAGAGCTGGGGCAGGGGGATGAAGAGTGGGGAAGGTAAGAGGGGAGAATATATAGCAAAGCGGGAGAGACACGAAGAATCTAACGTGTTCAAGCACGAAATGCCCGTGCTTTTTACTTGGTGTAAGCAACATCCATGATAAATCCTCATGCAGGTCTCTCAGATCAGGCCAGTAATGGCTAGTATGCAGACAGGTGCAGGATATGGTTTGTTTGTTTGTTCAACTTCTTCGATAGTCTGAGTGTGGCCCTGAGAAGCGGGTCCAGTATGAGAAATCA
>MVGU01001736.1:45000-47500 GCA_002005505.1 Botryococcus braunii
TCCACTGATGTTAGCATTACTTTCAGGTTATTTCGGGATCATGGGTTCCTACTTCCGGGACATAGCAACAAGCCGAGATACTCTGTAGGACAATCATCCAGAACTGGTAACATATGTACCTATTACAAGAGTGATCGCATGTAATGTAGAAACTATTCGGAGATTCCACTCCAACTGATCTGCAAACTTCAACTTTGCTTTTCGTGGCAGCAGGAGGCCAGTGGTTTGAAGTACCAAAAGGCTGCCTGCACAAACTGCAACAGCAACCAATATTGTAAAAGGATGAGACCCAAATTCTGCCCCAGGAGGAGGCCGTGAAAGGCGAGTCCACAGGTCCATCACCGCATCTCCAACTGTCGCCAAGTTCGACGGATCTAACCACTCACGCATTGTTACGGCAAGACTCATCTTTAGAAGAAATAAAGAATCGGGATGTAACTAGCCCTGGAATCCCATAAGAGTCTTCGATCATTCCTCCAACATTCTTGCGTAAAGAGTGTCCCATGTGGGGACACACAACGACCGCTGTTGTACGGTTTCCGGCCGCACGCCGGTCGAGGGCGGCATGACTCGGTGCAGAGATCTGATTTAAGTGAATCGATGCTGTATTCTAAAAGCCCCAAGATTGCGAATGAATGACTTGGAGTCCACAATCATCAGTGTTTTACTCTCTCTTTTTCTGTTTATTTCAGCACTGTCGAGGTATAATAAAATCGAGTCTGGTTGATGCGTTAGAGTTGCGTGGGTTGGCTTGCATGGTAAGGCATTAATATGAAGGAACAACACATTAGCCGTCACTTTTTAGGAGCACAAGGCAGCTGTGTCAGAGCCGTTCCCTTTGCACCCCCTGGCAGCGATCATGTCGCACACAAGATTCTCGCCGTCGGAAACTGGAATCAGGATGCCGAAGTAAGTCATTGCCTAGAGTCCATCTACGTTTTTAGGCCCAGGGTTTTCTCTTTTTTCTGATTCTAGAACACTTAATTGCTGTTCAGGTCGTTCTTTCTAAGCTTGCTCACGCCATTCTTTCATGAGCATCTCAGACTTTAAAGGGTGTTAATGCGTGGCCGCCATGGTTATTCTGGTTTTACAATGCCAATTATGGCTTCAATTGCCAATGCTTTATCAAGTTTGGGAGGACGTCCCACTCCAAGCGTCAAAGCATCTCTAGCATTCTGGTCAGAACGCGGTGGCTATGGGGGAGCCACACACTTCTGAAAAGGCTCAGACTTGGGAGGACATATTTTGGAGAGCATCAACTGAGATATGAGCGCTGGGATGCAGCAATACAGGTTGTCTATCCTGGACCTTCAAGTGAGGCTCAACTCTGCTGCAGCAGCTGAGCATGCTAGCCTTGGAGAGCTGGCTTCTTGGGTTCACCCAGGCAGAGTCACAGCCCTGGAGGTAAGGGCCAACTCTTAATGGCGGCACACAGTTCTGTGTTGGCATGCTGCTGTGCTTGGCGCTGTTCCTCATGTCAAGTGCTTGGCGGTGTTCCTTGGTGGCGTGCTTGTTATTGATGTGCAGCCTTCAATATATGGAAATGCTTGTGCGGCAAGCAGAAACCGCTTTCCTCTCCTTACCCATACTGGCCCCCTCGGCCTCCCCCTCCCTCTCTCCCCCCTTCTCTCTCCCCCCCCCCTTTCCTCCCTCCCTCCCCTCCCCCTTCCTATCTATCTATCCCTCCCTCACACACACACACACACACACACACACACACACACACACACACACACAGACACACACACACACACAGATGGAAGAGGGGTTATTGGGGGAGGGGAAGGTGGAGAGCGTGTTAGAAAAGAGTGTAGAGTAGGGGGGGAGGAGAGGAGAACTCTGTGAGCATTGGATGCGGGAAAGCGAGACACTTGGAGGGTGGGGTGGGTGGGGGCAGGTGAAGGTGTTGCCTACTGGCGATACAGTGGTGGTGGCCGGGAGTGCGGAGGGCTGCCTGTCCCGCCTTCGGATGGAGGTCCCGGGGTACCAGGGGCCCTGCCGACTGCCATTCAGTTGCGAGGGGAGTCTGATTTCGACCAGGCCAATCTGAACCCCTGGCTTTGCCCACACAGAGGGTCCATCACTGGCTTGGACATCAGCCTCGACAGCGTCGAGGTGTCCCCACCCTCTCCCTTCCCAAAAGAAAGTGCCCCCTTTCGCTTCTGGGCTCAGGGATCTGTCCGCTGATGCATGTCTGGCTTGCCCTCACGCTCCCCTTCTCTCTCTCTCTCTCTCTCTCTTCTCTCTCTCTCTCTCTCTCTTCTCTCTCTCTCTCTCTCTCTTCTCTCTCTCTCTCTCTCTCTCTCTGTGTGTGTGTGTGTGTGTGTGGGTGTGTGTGTGTTTGTGTGTGTGTGTGTGTTGTGTTTTGTGTGTGTGTGTGTGTGTCCCGCCTTGGGAGGGGGGGCACACACACACACACACATACATACACACACACACACACACACACACACACATCTCTCTCTCTCTCTCTCTCTCTCTCTCTCTCTCTCTTCTCTCT
>MVGU01001737.1:0-2500 GCA_002005505.1 Botryococcus braunii
AGATTATCACAACACACACTCCAAATTTGTCCAAAAAACCATCCTATAGGATGGTTGTAAACATCAAATAACGTAGTGCGACGCCAAACTTATAAGCATGGTAGCTACCATGCTTATACGTTTGGCGTCGCACTACGTTATTTGATGTTTACAACCAATTTACTGTTCCTTGCTCGCCATGTGTTGGATTTTTGTATGTTGCATCATGCTCTGAATGATACGAAACCTTGCAAGCCACTTTACTTCGGACTAAGAAGGATAATAAAGAGGATCTGTCCCTGAGGTACCACTATAGACACCAGGTGTAGATTGTTTTCGGCACCGATGGATTTTGAGGTGACAGAAGTAACGACGAGTCACCGAATCGACTGGCGTGCACTTGCGCGGAGGGGTCCTACTCGGGAAGAGAGAGTCCGAGCAAGGGGGACCACTGGGACTCCGAATCAAAAATTGAGCTGACAACGTGAATTGTCGTTAGCTTGCACACACGCTGCAGCTTGAAGACTACGTTTTGTTTCTGTCAAACATTAAATATTGGCTCGATCTGTAGCATCACCGCACGTCCACAACTGCCTCTTGCGGACGTTCCTGACAAATACCGCACAGCAAGGTAAAGACAAATACAATGAACATTCATCATGGTCATATGGCAATTTTGATTGATTTTTGGAAGTCAATGTGATCTTACACGCCACGGATACTGCTTTTGGTCCGTCCCAGGATCCGTCGTGAGACAATCAGCGGTTTGGTGGAAGACCTGTATTTTAGCATCGTGACATTGATTTTGAAGCGTATATACTGACTTTCTCAGGGGGATAGTTCGTTAATACTGTGGTGTGATAAACCTTTGCCCGAACGTTGTGGGGCTTGCACTGGGACGAGGTTCAACTGTATTTGTCCAGTCAAAAGGGTGCGAAAGCAGCTACTTATTACTCCATATGCATGTCGTAGGTTTTATGGGTCTCGCCGACGCCTCATTACGAGGCCTCAATCCTAGTACGTACCCACCCCTTGGTTCTTCAGATCCACTGCACAAACCTTGAAATGGATGACAACCGAATTTCTGCAGCAAACTGCACGGATTCACCTAATCTTTGGCTCTGCGCTGTAAACAACGTGGAAGTTTTCTCTAAGTAAAACGAACTTCAGCCCTTATACCCTCCCTGCAGTATCCCCAAGCAACAGACTCGCTCCCTGCCATTGATGTGTGAAAGGTGAGATTTACTATATTTTAATTGAAACCAACGTGTGATTCTGCAAGCAGACTCCCGACCAGAGGAAGAGCGGTGGATTCTTGAGAATGACTGGGAGAAGGCCCAGCTGGATGATCCTGCAGCAGTGGAGGGCCCACCAGTAGATATTGAAAGAGAAAAGGTGGTTGTTGTCACCGGAGTTTCTTCTGGTATCGGCCTTGCCACGGTCAAGTCCCTTCTGGACCAGGGCTGCCATGTGTTTGGAAGGTAAGAGGCTTCTCACTTGACAGGAATGTCTCGGTTAACAGGAAAGATGGGCATTTTTAAAGGGAACAGAAGCACAAGGAAGTGATCTTGTCAGTGGCAGGCCATAAATAAGAGGACTTGGATTGCTCTAGTTCTGAGGGTCCATTTCCAGTTTCCAGTTATCCATAGGGAGAGATTTAAACTCAAGGAAAGAACAATGAAGAGGGTCTGTGATGCATTTGATGGGTAGTAGAAAAGCACAGGGAGGGACATGGAAATTGCATCTCCAGAGAAACAAGCCAATTGCATCTCCTTCCGAATGAAGATGCAAGCTTCTCAGTTCAAGTTGGCTCTACAGAATGGAGAAGATGGCTACTGATTCCTTAAAATGCAGTGTTGGTGTCGGGCTTGGAAGATTAGTGATCGCAGAAGTTGAAACCTGGCACATAGCAAGGTTGTGCTAGATTCTACACCAATCAGGGCGGCTGACATGGAGGAACTGTTTGCAGAAATAGGGCTCAAAACCTGGCCCGCGGGGTGGGGGGGAGGGGGGGTGGCATTGGAGAAGGATATAGAAAGGAGCAAGGGTACTAAAAGTGGGAAGTCTAAATATACAAGCAGAGGCACCCTGAAAGCAGACATTTTCTCAGAAATACAGCCACAAATAATCTGAACCACTATCGCACATTCTTTCTGTCCCATTTTGCTGCCAGGCATACCCTTGCATCCCCGGAAAGCCCTGCAATGCACCTTTGATGACCGCACCTTCCTTTTCCCTTTCTGTGGAAGTTTTCTAGGATCAGGATCTCCAACATAGCCTTTGTAAATAATCTGCCTATGAAGGGTGGTTCAAACATGCATCTGGGCTTTTTGCTTACAGAGGGCAAAGTATGTATAAGTGCCTGTTAGTCTCCTCCGTCCCTCCGCATTAAGAACCCATCTTCCGTGGTCTCGTCCTCCTCCGGCCTTATCCATTGGAACTTCCCTCACACCTCACATTTCCTGCCTTGCACCCAACCCTCCAGCCTTGCACCTAACCGCCTCATTGTGTCTAAGCAATC
>MVGU01001737.1:7500-30000 GCA_002005505.1 Botryococcus braunii
GAACTCAGCAGTCGTGAGACAGTTGATGCACGTAAATCGCATTGAAGTTGCACTTCCATCACCACGTTGCCTCCATTTTAGAAAGACCTATGCGCAACAGCAATTCTGGAGAAGATGGCATGTAAGCGCGAGATAGCAGCCCACTCTCTTTGGCAGTGGGGTATGAGCATGCAAGAAGCTATAATCAACATCATGGAGGAGATCCACGCGTTCTCTCAAAAGGGATGGCGTCACTTGGGAATTTGGGAGTGTATTTTTAGGAGACGCTGCAAAAGCAGCAGGCCTTTGATAGGCCTACAGAAAAATCGAAACTCGATCTCAGGCCAGGACCAACGCCTGCACGCCCTGCACTGCCAAAGGTCCTGATAGAATACTGCCAAGTGTACACATATATTCATTTAGATGTCAGAGCCCCACAGTGTTGGCAACATTTCAAATAGCAAGAAGGGCAGAATTACATTGCAAGCTATGTGGGTCCCTCATCTTTTAACAAGAGTCCACGCAGTAGTTTAGTGGGGTAAACCTGTGGCGCTTTAAGCAAATAAAGTAACCCTACAATTTCCTACAAAGTCTTATCAACCCTGCACAGCAAATTTTGGTGACTACTAGATAGATTGAGCTCCTTTGCAATTACAAGTTTGGGTTCGGAGAATTAGGATGCAGCCATGAAGTTGGTTGGACACGCCTCGCAATTTGTCCTTTAAAAATATTTGAGGAAATTTAGCTGTGACCTATTCAGAATCAAAATTGCCATTCTGAAAAAGGCCTGGTGGTAGGATAGTAGTCCTACATGCACCATGGTAATGCTGACTTAACGTCTCTAATATAAGGTTCTTGTAAGGGCAAGTGTTTTGCCATGATTCTTCCATGCACCTCTTCCAAGTCGCCGGCATGGGTCAAAGACGCTCATGTCACTAATGAGTTGGACGTGGCAGATGGTTAAAGTACAGGCTTGAATCAGATCGACAAGCCACAGAACATATTATGTCTCCAGACTCCATTTAACGCTGCTGAGTGGCCCGGCGGAAGGCATCATCTGGCAAACCCCTTGTACCTTGCAAGTCCTGCAATGGGAGGCCTCTTTTTACAGCTAGTCTAGCCTTGATCAGATCCTCTTCCTCCTTGCTGACCTGTCGACACTCAGACCATATTACATGGCTATTAGGTAAACTCACAGCTGTAACTTATTGTCCCTGGAGTGAATAGCCAACGATAACACCGCAAGATCCTATCGTAAGCATCTCTGCCTACCTTCTTCTTTACAGCAAAAGGGTGATTTTCTGGCAAAACGATCCTTTCAATGTCTCCATCTGCTGTATCCCTACATTTACCCATCATCCATCATTGGTGCTTGAGCACAAGTATCCTTTTAAACCTCAACAGAAGGCAAAAAACAAATCAAATGGTAAGCATCCCTCACCTTTCCCGCATTCGGCGTTTTCGTGCAGCTTCTATCTGTTCAGGAGAAAGCTCATCTATAGCCACAGTGTTTATATTCTTCATTACCTCTGCACAAACCCGCGACATGAGTCAAACAACTGTAGTCTGTTAAGGTCATGCCCACTTTGTGCTCCTGAACTTACTGTTGTAGAATGGGTCATCAGCTAGTTGCTTTGCATGCCTGTCCTCGTCAATCAAACCTCTTTCTTCCAGTTCCCCAAGAGACCTGTTCAGTCACATGCAATCAGTAGAAAAGATTTCCAGTCTTTAAGTTTAATATTTTCTGGTGCACTTATCCCTTGCCACGTACCCTTTCCCGCGCAGACGAGAGAAGACTTGATAGATAGCCACGAAACCCACCAGTAGGGCAGCACCCTTCACATACCACGGTGCTGCAGCGATGGGGTTAGGTGCAACGGCTGGTGTGGGTTCAATCCGAACATATGATCTAGCCTTGGCTCCACCTCCAAACTTACCACAGATAAGAACTAAGGAACTTCCTCTCAATCTAGGAAAGACAGCAGCCTTTGGTCTAAACCTTCCGCTACAGGCTTCCCAGGAAACCAGGGCGCGGGACCTTCGGGAGCTATCTGCTTGGTGCAACTTCAATCCTCCAGATAAGGTCGTACAGTCAAGGTAAGCCATACATTGCCCGGCTGGCATTCTGAAGAAAAACTTTCCACCCCTTCAGCCCTAACGATCGAGTTCCGGTGGACAGTTCAAAAGCACCTCTCCAAAATGCCAGTAGGTTAATTAGATAGACTCAAGGAAATCGGACGTTTGATAGAATATGAAAGCGACCAAAGTAAGCCTGCACTGTGTTCGCGGCAATAACAGCAAACGAGTGCCAGGGCTGTCCGTGAAATCGAATCTCGCTCGTACAACGGAACGGAACGCGGCATTCTCATTGAGAACGCCCTTCGCAGCTCTCCGCACTGGGGAGTCCGCAGGTACTCAGATCAAAGGGTACAGGTGTGCTGCAACATAAAATAGACACCCACGGCTGCACCCTGCACTTTTGGCAAGTTGCTTATCCTTTCCTCAGAGTAATTGGCTTCAAAGCTTGCTTTGAGGTTGGCTTTGGAGGAACACCATGGACGAGGAGTATGATGCTATCGTCCTTGGTACCGGGTTAAAAGAATGTATCCTGAGCGGACTTTTATCTGTAGATGGCCTCAAGGTACTGAACATTGACGTTATGCGTTCTGCGCCTCGAACTTTTTGCATGTTTAATGGATTTGTTTGGTGGAGTCCTTAAAGTTTGAAATCACCTGTGAAACCCCTCAACCCAGAATGAATAGCAGGTGAGTTTAGCATTGTATTTGAATGATAATGCACCGAATGGATGTGTGTGTCTACGCACAGGTGCTCCACATGGACAGAAATGATTATTATGGTGGGGAAACAGCGTCCTTAAATCTGAAGCAGGTGTGTTCTGGGCCTACGAGAAATGTCAGGTCTAGTATCTGGGTAAAGTCAACAATAGTAATGAGGATCACATGCTTTGCAATGTTCAACCAATGACACTGTCTGGATGTTCTTGCAGTTATGGGACCGCTTTCGACAGGGGCAGCAACCCCCGGCTGCGCTTGGGGCCTCACGTGATTACAATGTGGACCTTGTTCCAAAGTTCATAATGGGAAATGGGAAGCTTGTTCGTGTTCTTGTTCACACAGATGTGACTAAATATCTGGAATTCAAGGCAGTGGATGGTTCCTATGTCCTATCTAAAGGCCGTGTAGAGAAGGTCCCTGCAACTGACATGGAAGCTTTAAAATCCAATCTCATGGGCTTGTTTGAGAAACGACGAGCACGCTCATTTTTCCAGTGAGTAACTCTTTTTCACTACAGTCATTCTGCATGTAAAGCTTCTGCTGTCTGTCTGTATGGTTTGCATCCCAATGCAGGGGGTTAAACTCAGCATGATGTAACCATCCTACCAGAGAATGCTGATCCACTAGCTAGTGGCTAGTGGTAGCTTGCTGATAAATCTTGAACCCTCGATCATGAACTTTTTGAGTGTACGAAGGGACCATTTTTGGGTTCTTGAGGGAACTTGGGGAAATTTGTGTCGGAAGATTTTGTTTTGTTTTCTCTCGTGCATTTTCCTTTATTTTGCCACATGCTGTGATATGGTTATGTCACCTGCAGATATGTGCAGAACTATGACGACAACAATATTCAAACACACAAGGGCCATGATCTACAAAGAATGACTATGGACGAGCTTTACAAGGTTTTTGGTCTTGATGTGATGACCATTGACTTTATTGGACACGCTCTAGCACTTTATCGCGATGATGCTTATATGCAGGTATGGCTATACTAATAAAGTATCAGACGAAATACCACAAGCTTGCATGTTTCTTGCCATGTAAAGTCAATTGAAATAGGGTTTTATATTCTGTGTTTGATGATAGATGATACTGATGAGATGATAACTTTATACAGGAGCCTGCATATGAGACAGTCAAGCGGGTTAAACTGTACTATGATTCTTTGATGCGCTTTGAAGGGACAAAGTCTCCCTACATTTACCCATTGTATGGGCTTGGTGAGTTACCTCAGGTAAGCAGCATATGAATGCGACAAGGCAAGAAGCACTATTTAGAGATGTTGTATGATGAGATTGCAAAACACCCGTTTTCTCTCCTCCTTCCCCCCTTGGGCCTCGCCCCGGTCCCCCTCCTTCCCCCATCACCCATCCTCCCCACACATTCTTTCGCCTCCGTCCGGTTTCCCCGTCCCATTCCCTCTGTGGGTCACCCCTCTCCGTGTCTCCCTTCTCTTCCCTCTCACAGTGCTTGCCTCCCATTCCCCGCCCCCTGACACACCCCCCTTGCGGGTCTCTCCAACCCCATTAGCCCCCCGCCCTTCTCTCTCTCTCTCTCTCTCTCTCTCTCTCTCTCTCTCTCTCTCTCTCTCTCTCTCTCTCTCTCTCTCTCTCTCTCTCTCTCTCTCTCTCGCTCTCTCTCTCTCACACACATACACACACACACACACACACACACACACACACACAGACACACACACACACACATGCACACACACACACACACACACACACACATGCACACACACACACACACACACACACACACACACACACACTCCTCCACCCCCCTCCCCCCCCCCCAACACACACACACACACACACACACACACACACACACACACACACACACACACACACACACACACAGAGGGAGGTGGGTAGACTTTAAAGGGGTGCTAGAACATTGTGAAGACGCAAAGAGGATTGTGCCAAATACACCTGCCATCAGGACCCCATATATGAGGGCATTCTGAAGTAGAAAGGGGAAGATCTTCTGTAATGGGGGAAGGGTGTGAGATGAGTGGGGGGAGACGAGTACAGGTGGATAGGGCTCTTCTTCTTTTGCCAGGAGGGGTTGGAGATAGAAGAGGGTGGCTAACAGGAGGGGGAAAGGGGAAGATGCAGAGGTTAAAGTGGTTTGCAGAGACCTACATCAATGAATGATTCCCAGTCTATAATCCCCTGCTGAAAACAATGCTTGGGATGGCTAATACCCCCTGTTTGTAGCTCTGTGTTGGGTTTGGTGGTTGTTTTTGATGTTGTTTACGTGGTTGTGTCGATGTTGTTTATGGTGTTGTTTTTGTCCTGGTCCTTGTTCGTGCGCAGGCATGCGTGCTTGTGCGCGAGCGAGCGCGCGCGCGCGCGTGTGTGTGTGTGTGTGTGTGTGTGTGTGTGTGTGTGTGTGTGTGTGTGTGTGTGTGTGTGTGTGTGTGTGTGTGTGTGTGTGTGTGTGTGTGTGTGTTTGGGGGGGAGGGGTTGGTTCTCCGAACACCATGTTGCTCCCGTGATAATGGGTGTGGCCTCGTTCCATCTGGCTGTACATCTTGACGAATTTGGAAATTGCCCTTTTACCCGGGTGGATTATTTATAGTGTTTATCGGTGGGGCTTGGCAGGCCTTTGCGCGCTTGAGTGCCGTGTATGGAGGTACCTACATGTTAAATAAGCCAGACGTGAAAGTCGTCTATGAAGATGGCAAAGCTGTGGGCGTGGAGTCAGAGGGGCAAGTTGCAAAAGCAAAGATGGTGATCGGGGACCCCTCGTACTTCCCTGGTAAACAAAGACTCTCTTTTGCGCGCCCTTGAATGTGTTTGTGTGTGTGTGTGTGTGTGTGTGTGTGTGTGTGTGTGTGTGTGTGTGTGTGTGTGTGTGTGTGTGTGTGTGTGTGTGTGTGTGTGTGTGTACGCACGCGCGCACGTGTGCGCATGTTGGGGGAAGTTTTTTTTTTGGGGGGGGGGCGGGGTTTAGGCTTAATATCCATATCAAGGCATCTGTATGCACCATGTGCATTCTCAGGTCAACTTGCCGAGGGTTTCCAGTTGCCCAAACAAAACCCACCTCTCCTCCCGCCTGCTGGCGTCCACTTTGTGTTCAGCTTGAACTCCTGCCGAGTGCTTCAATGGGCTTGGGGTTCACTGCACTCTCCCACGTCCCCACCTTTAGCCTGCTGTCACAAACCGCAACTGCCAGGCCGCAGCGGTCATAATTCATGTAGCGCTATATTCTATTGCGAGTGGATGCAGGGGCATTCGTGGAGACCTTTTCCTTCTTTGGGTGCTTGAAGCTTGAGGTTGCAGACTAGCACGCAGCAGCCCCGGGGCTTCTTATTTTCTAAATTGGCTGCTCCTGTGCAGGGAAGACCCACCGAACATCGAGGGTAGTCCGAGCTCTGTGCATCTTGTCCCACCCCATCCCGCAGACTCATGACGCTTCATCCTGTCAGATCATTTTGCCGCAGAAACAGGTGCTTATGACGGCTCTGCCGATCCGAGTGTTCCGTACTGACGTCCTTAAATGTTTGAAGTGCATTGCCCCCCAAAGGATGGCGTCCGATGATGTCTTGCCATACTGTATTGTGTGTACACTGCACAGTGCACCTGTTTGAAAATCGAGTATCCCCATTTAGGTTATGGACTTCAGATCACACAACCTGTGCTTAGGCAAATTTGCCTCCCCTCCCCCCCCCCCCCAAAAAACAAAACCCCCCAAGAAAAAGTAGGCTCTGGACATGCACCCACCCCCCCAACACACACACACACACACACACACACACACACACACACACACACACACACACACACACACACACACACACACACACACGTGGGCGCGCGGACACGCAGATGCGCGCCCACACGCATGCATGCACGCACACGCTTGAAGCAGTTGCAGCAAGTGTTACAGGAGTCATTCTGGGTTTGATCTGCTTTACAGACCCAGCTTGTCGTGCGAGGTCTATGCTGGTCGTCCTGTCCTGTTGCTGTCATTATTACTGCCAGCTTGAAGCTCTGCACCTCCATGAGCCTGAGGTCCCAGCTTTCTTCGGTAATAGGGACTCTTTGGCTGCCTCTTGCGGGTGGGCATCCGCAAATTTTGCAATGGTGCAATTACATTGTAGTGCAGTATCCTCTGCATGATCACAGCTGGATGGTGTTTCATGAACGACATGTGGAGAGCCTGTTGAAACTGCTGCAACACCCGATCTTAGACTATCGTGACCTGAAGTTCTGGTATGCTTCGGCAGCAAGGACTGATCTTGCCTTGGCACCTTCAGGTGAACCGAAAATCAGACATCTACGTCTTTTGCTGCTCATATACTCACAATGTCGTGGCAAAGGGCAAGTGGATTGCTTTCGTCAGCACGACTGTGGAGACAAATGACCCTGAATCAGAGTTGCGAATGGGTAGGCACACGTTCCTGCACCTCACAATGTGCCTTGCCCTTCTTCAAAGTGAAGTCTTGAGTGTTTTTGAAGATGTCTTGCATTTACTGTCACGCTTTGAGGCATTTTAAGAGGCAGCAGGGAAGTCTCATGAGTTGCTTCAGTACATGAATGAATGACTGTTGCATATTACCCGTCATGATGTTTAGATATGCTTGTCAGCAATTTGACTTACTAGATTCATCTACTAATATGGGTCATTCATTGTACGGCCGTCCTCTTCAGCCCTAGTCGCTGGTCTTTGGATGTAATCAACGTGCTCCTTACCGTCTCTACATGCATCCCGCCATTTATTAGGGGCTAGAGGCTTCAACATGACAGGATCATATTTCAGATTCTCCTTCAGTATCCCAGGATTATACTTCAACAATTATGTGAAAGCTTTTGAGAGTCTCTTGGTATCGTGTTCAACCATGTTTCCTCTCATATTCTCTGGAGGTGTTTTGACAATTCAATTTGGAAAGGTATCCAATGATAGGCCAGCCTTGGGTGACATGGTCATTGAGGCTGTACAATAGGCCATTGGTAGCCGCTGACGTAACTGTGTTAATATGATTCCTATCTCCAGCACATACTTGCAATCACAGTCGCCATCAGACGTTTATCAGTGGCAGTTTGTAAAATATGCTAACGGTTTAACCCATTCACTCGTCTCTTTGTCTCTTTGGATGTTTGGTTGCTGATTGCTTTGTTTGTTTTCCCAGCAGCTCATTCATACATGCTCTTGGTCAATGAAAAGTCAATCTTTTTCCCTTAAGTTCCCATCGGCCATCAAACAGTCATTAATCAATTCTGTCACCCATGGCTTACTCATTTTCCATGCATGCCGCCATCAATAACTGTCTGTCTGTTTGTTGTCATCAAACAAACAGACAGATGCTTTCCCAGCGTGTTTTGGGACCATGGCTCCTTGCTGAGACTAAGAACCTGGCACACGTAACGGGCGGCAGGTCTGGCAATTCTGGGAGCAATTGACGAGAAGTTTGTGGAGGTGACGGATGTTCACGAGCCGCTGGATGATGGAAAGCACAGCAGGGCGTTCATTAGCAAGGGCTATGACGCCACCAGTCACTTTGAGACAACGGTGGATGATGTCCTTGAAATGTACACCCGCATCACTGGCAAGATATTGAATTTGGACAGCAAGGATGTGGCGCAGACGTCCACACAGTAATTTGGCCGCTATCGCAACGTCAGACGAGAGGCCCATGTTTATTGCGGCCAGCTTCTTGGGCCAACACTGCAGCTCATTGCAGCCTGGCTGGCTTTTTTACAGCAGGCAGCGTTGTCTTTACTTAAGTTGAAGCCAGCATGCCTCCCCAGCTGGGCATAGTGAGGGCAGAGTGTTCCAGCAGAACCCCTTGGTATGGGCTCAGTCAGGACGTGTTTGCTGTGCTTGAACACCTTTAATGTCTGCATAATTTGCCAAGCATTGCTTCTATGTGCACTTCAAACTTTTTCTGTGCACGTGGGAGTTGCCCTTAGTTGAAAATGCTTCGACGAGTCCCTTTTCATTTGCCCTAACTGCTTCTATGCACGGACTTAGGTATTATGGCCAGGATTTGATGCACACGTGTCACAGCCCTGGTAATTGGCTGTGTGCAGGTTGAAACTGTTTCATAATGATGTCCTCCATGGATGGGAGTGAATCAGGGCTATTTAGATTTGTAAGCAATTCTGCAAGTATCGGGTCTGGTATCAAAGTGGAGGGGAACTTTCTGAGGGTGGCTTAGTTATATAAGCTGATTTGTCTTAGTCAGCAGTCTAGTTATTCCGTGTGCAGTCCAGGGGAGTGGCGCAGTTGCAACCAATTGGCATGGCATTGAATGTCAAAGTCCGCCTAGTGCAGGTTGGTTTACCATGAAGGATGAACTCACCATCTTTAGCCACGCTAGTTGCAGCCATTCGAGAGCCCGGTATCCAATTGCATTGGAAGGAATACTGGAATGGCAACTGAAAAAAAGAAGGCATTCGAATGAGCTAGTAGTGGCAGGGCGATAGTTGGGTTCGCATACTGGACCGGCTTCTTTGGTTATGAAAGGAGTTGGAAGGCTTTATAGCCTTAAGATGTTTTGGGGGCCCTAGGGCAATGCTGTGCTGTGCATGTGGATAGTTATCCTTACGTTCACGAATATGTGCCATTGGTACTAGAGGGCCATCATTGAACCAACATCAAGATCGACATGGAGCCGTATTCGATTTGGTGCATGTTTACTGTTGGAGAAGTGTTGTGGTGCTGAATGCATGAGGCATGTGTACCCATGTGTAGGATGACCGTATGGGGCATGTATAAGCATATGTAGGATTTGGCATGGATCTGTGAAGGTTCAGACATGTTGCCTGTTTCTTTCCAATCAGCGTGCATGCAAAGGACAAGATGTGGCTTGGGTCCCAATGAGCAGGATGGATCCTCCCGATCCGGATCCGGAGGGCTGAGGGCAGAGGGGCTTTCTCCTCCAACAGGCTGAGGGCAGAGGGGCTTTCTTGCAAACACATGTACAATGCATTGCTTACCTAGAAGGTACAATTTATTCGGTTAGCCGAAGCAAGTCGCTCACAGATCGCGGCTTTTGTGTAACAATACTAGGGTGTCGGGGCCGGACAGAGCATTCGGCGCAGCAAATCTGCTTGCTCGCCGTGGGATCTGTGCTGTTTGCAGTCAGAGTTGGTTGTATATAGGTAAGTGGGTGGTCTGGAGTCTGCATGAGCGCCTTGGCTGCCTTCATCCAATAAGCTTTCGTTCGATCTTGATCGGTCGGCTTGAATTGCAGCGCGGCGTATCTAAGTTGGGTGTGTACATGGTAGCTCACATGATCACGACCGAAAGCTCTTCATCATGAAACATGTTGTTGAACATGGTCTGAAATGGTCAGGTCTGCGTACTTTTCTTCAATGACTTGAAAGACGCAAGACATCAAGCCTCAAGTCTTTCAGAAGCCGCCTTTTGGAAGCCGCCTTCATGGATCCATTGTAGCAGCTGTTATAACAATGCAGGACAGGTGGTGCAGTAGTGCACTAGTGTACTTCTGCTAAGCTACTTCACATATGTACAGCGGCAGGGATCTATTCACTTCTCGTTTGAATTAGAGCCCCGAAGCAGAGGGTTCTAAATTATTGAAGCTACCTAAAGACAACATTCTGAAGTCCTTGCTTCCATACCAAGGCCCCTAGGAGCAGAAGGCCTCTCGAGGATGGATGAGACGACTCCTAAAAATTCCTTCACCGCTCCCCGTCGCCAATCTGCAGCACTTCGTCCGGTGTGGGGCCGCTCTGCACACTGCCCAAGATAATCAGACCTGCTATGCTGTTCTCCTGGCGCGTCAAAGACCGCACGTTGCCGCCCGTTAAGCCTTCATTTTACCACTGGGGGCTTGCATGCTGATGCACCGGGTTTGTTGAAGAGACTGCCAGGCTATTGCCCCAGGCCGTCGTTGCACAAGAAATTGTGCGAGGAAAATGCTGTCATGCGACGGACCCGTTTCATTTGTGCTGCCGCTGTGGTTCGCCAGCTGGCTGCTTGCCGGATGTGATCACACAACGTGTAGCCCCCCCCCCCAACACACACACTCACTCACACACAAACACACACACACACACATACACACACACACACACACACGCGCGCGCGCGCGCGCGCGCGCGCGCGCACGCACGCACGATGAGGTGAAAGATTCCTGGAAGGGCTCGGCCAGTGATCACATTCCTGGAAGGGCTCGGCCAGTGATCACATTGGTGGCTTTGCCACCGCATTTACTAGATATCACCTTCCGGCCAGCGATAGGGCACTGGCTCGTAGCGGCCAAACCATTATGCATAATGTAATCCCATATGGGGTACCGATATTTTGCTTCAAAGGAATTGCCAACATATGCATAAGAAGCTATACCTATGTATACTTGACCATACATGTGCAGCAGCATACCTGCAGCTTGATTGCTACGTGACAGGGACTCGCTGTGTCTGTGGGCAATCTTGCAAACCATGCTACATTCAAATTGATGAGATTCGCAGAGTTCAGCTCCAAGGAGAACTAATTCATCCCTTATAAGAACACCCTTGTTTAAGCCCAGTGCAAGCGCAGAAGAGCAGCACAACTTCACGCATATCAATGAGTATATGTTTGGCTACTGTCCCCCTGTCAATGTTGCAACCCGTCAACGATGTCCGCAGCATCACTGTTGAACATGGGCCGTCATGCAACGTATACGTATACACACTTGCGTATGGACGTGTCTTGATCAACACGTGTCATGACGTGTACAAAAACTGATGGCCATCTTGGGGTGTGCATGTGCTTGAGTGCTTAATGTGCATGAACCAGAATACAGCCAAAAAATTGTCCCTGTTATTACTCATGTATGCCGTAAGATACATATGATCCACGTGTTGAATCGACTGTGCACACATCCATGCATGCCTGGCCGGGCTGTCGCCTATGGATGTCGTGTGTATAACATCATGTGCGTTCATGTGGGACCTGCACAAGCTACATTCACGTGTGGACAGCCTTGCACAATAATAATTTATTTCTTTAACATGTTAACAACGACAATCGTAATGCCAATTTCTTGCATCTATTGAAGATGGACCCCGGTTGTATTCATCATAAAAAGTCATGACGAGGGCCGCATGCGCAACAGGCAATGCATACACAACGGGTTTCAAGCAACGGTTCCTATAAAATGGTAGTTACGCATTGCATGTCTGGACAAAGGCTTCAAAAACGAGGATTGCACACGCAGCACCACTCATTTCAATTCTTGCGACCAGGTGCATTGAAGCAATTTTTAAAAGTCGACTAATGGAAAAAGCCTCTGCGTACATCACTACGTTATCAGTACAGGAGCTAAGTGCCGTTTGTGTAATGCACATTCTCTTGCCGCATGCGTAGGTCGGCTTCTATAATAACATATCGCCGAGAACCCACTATAAACCTGGCAAATTTAAACAGGACTACATATTGCTGTCTAGGTAATACCGCATGCATGCTCCTGTGCGAACCTGTGAGGCCAAACAAATACAGTCAATGCATTGTGATGAGTGTCATACGCGTACGTCCACACTCTACTCAGCAAGTCTTCTGCATCAATGCAGTTAACATAACAGTACACCAGAATGCCAATGGTCTGCACAATCAAGCAGAACTTTCGGGACCCGTGGCTAAATGAAGCCACGGGTGACCAGAACCAGGAGAACATTAATGTTACAATGAAATGACTGCCACACCAGCTGTCTTCCTATCCAAAGAGTAACACAATAGCTGATGCAATAAGACTCACTGAGGACTCAAATAATACATTACTGTGCCATGCGCGGGAACGGCACTCAACTGTGCGATTTGAATCTCAACATATGATATTTAACCGGTGGTACCATTGCACTGCTATGAGTCAGCACAGAAACTATCTATGACATAAAACCAAAGGGATGACTACCTGTGAGGCACACAAATACAGTCAATGCACTATGATGAGTGTCGTACGTCCACACTCGACACAGCCTGATCATACAGATCTAGATGGCCTTCATTAGTTCTCGAGTAAATTCAGAAACAGGATTATCTTACTTGCAGAAACAGATTCTATTGTTCCCTCATATCCTAAGTGTCGTGCCATTGATGAGTGCGCATGCGCCGTCCAAATTTCTACACAGCAAGTCTTCTGCTTCAATGCAAAAAAACAACAGTACAACAGAATGCCAATGTTTGCACAATCAAGCAGGACTTTCGGCACCCGTGGTTATATATATAGCCAACCAGAAGAATGCACGAGCTGATGAGCTGGCAGACGCCGCTCTATTTTTGAACAATAGAGCGGCGTTTGGCGCCCGTGGGGACTCACATCGTAGAGTCCCCAGAACTCTCCCTACTGATCACCCCAGACCTATCAACCTCAGTTTGACACATGGGCTCCATTCACCACTTAGGGTGGCATCAAGAGGTTCATTTATACCCGCCTAAATGTTCTAGAAGAGAAAGACCATCTTTTAAGTCTGGCATGCTGTGATGCCGCTACTTAATCAGTGACCTATAGGCTAGGTCGACCGAGACGTCTGACTGGAAGCTCCATGCCGAAATGTACACGTAAGACGCCAGTTCTTACACTACTAGTACGTATCCTTCTAGTGTAATAACTCCCTTACTGAATCAGAGAGAGACCTCTGATCTTGTCCATCTGAAATTCCTACAGGTCATATCCTGTAACAACACATACGTACACATATGCATATCGCATGCATGCATGTGCATGCATGTGAGCTGACATGTGTACGGACACATCCCAAACCTCTTTCTGCTTGCACTATAAGGTGGGAAAACCACCAGTATGGACAACATGCATGTTTCCCCAACTGTGGCAGGCATATGACCCCTAGACCCGATGATAACCACATACGTGAAATTTACGCGTGGCATTGCCAATCAGCTGTCTATAAAAAGCCTTTTGAGACCCAGTTCTTCTGAATGTTTGTTCACACAATTATTGAGTTGCAACACACCTGTACAACCGGTACAAGCGTCGTTGTGCAGAAGGCCCACATGGATTATTCCACGTTGTACCAGGCCCACAATGCAGCTCGGTACACAGGTACCAGTTTCCTCAAAATACCGCCTACAGGGAAGACGTGCATGGGTCATAACGACAGAGTTGATGCAAAAGATGCCAACATATAGAGGCATGCATGGACCAGCTACATCAATTGCTGCAATGCGCAAGCGTTAGACAACTTGCTGCCATTACAACCCCTCGCACACACAATTAACAAAACGATTGCCAGCGATTTTATAAACTCGCAACTGTCAATTTTGCACATCTGCAGGCAATGGCCTTCGCTTATGCGCCTGCCCACCACATGATAGCAGCTAATGCGCTCGCAGGCTCTGCAGATCCAGATAGCTAAGAGGGCATCCGCATTAGGGCTCGCGCGATTCGGAGCACGCTGGAATTTTGCTCGTACGACTATCCGGTGCGTCGCAGGTAATCCTTACGAGCGGCCAATGCGGATGCCCTCCAATAGGAGCACTCAATTAAGTGCACCCCAAAATGCTGTGCACCTTTAAAGCCAGCAAATTTGGACATGATTCTACTGCACCAACAGAACGGGCACTGTACCTCCGTATACTAGACTTAGTATACTAGTATATACTAAGTCTTGTATATTACAGTACTGGAATACACTATACTAAACTATAGTAACCTGGATTCGGACTTACCTTAAGCATATGTGCTTGTCACTTGATCAATTTTGCGCAAATGATGCAGACCCCTAGCTTGACCTTTGAACCCGGAAGGCCTCATGAATTTGAAAGGAAAGATATACTTTTCGAGCGTCTCGAATCATATGGAGTGTATAGCATACTTACTACACACTTTATACAATTTAGCCAGTGTAATATATTTATGGCTAACATGTTATATGTACACATACCCCACCCGAGTCCGTGCATAGCCATCTGAACCTTTTGGTAATTCTGAAATTTACTCACTAGCCTCTTCAATAAAGCGTGAGAATTCGTGCAAGGGGGCTGCAGCTGCAGCAGCCGCTCTGTTCATGGCTCCCAAATTCGCCAGAATCCGAAACTTGGTGTGACAACGCGGCTAAACATATATGGTCGTGCCACAGCCCAAACGTATAGCTATAGCGCTATAGCTACATATACGTTTGGGCTTAAGCCAACTTTGGCGCGACCATACATGTGTATGTGTATATATACGCTACCTATTCTGTGTTCATACGTACGATAACTCTTGAGACCAAAATGGGGCCTCTGTCGGAGACATACATACCTAAATTTATATATTCAACTGTAGGAACTTGCAACGCGAGGGATCCCTAGGTTCTATGGTATACTTGACGTAACCTCCGGAGGAATCATTTTTTTTTCCTTTAAAGTTCCTATGTTGCACTCTGACGTCATGAAAACATCGACGTCATTCATGTGGCTAGAATGCTCTGTACGGCAAATTTATAAGACAAAATCATCGCGCAATGTTCAAAGAGCAAGCCACTATGCCATAAGTAGCTAGCCATAGCCTTTTTAAGGAGGGCTGTGCAAGTCTTCATGGTATCGACAGCCCTGGCAGAAAACGCATGAACCTTGATCAAGGGTAAGGCTCTGAGGATCATAAAATTAAAATGTTTGGCATGCTGGCACCGTTACGTTTTGAAGACCATATCTAGATAGCTGCAGTTACGTAGCTGGTGGCATCACTGGACGGCGCAAATTGAGTACAAAATAAGTTGAAAGTAAGAAGAAGAAGACGACGAAACAAACACGACGCAAAACCCAAGCTTGACACGTGCGACTGAGTAACCTCATGATCATGCATGTGCTGTCATCGAAGTCTGACCTAAATTAGGGGGTCCCCATTCAATGATGGTCCGGAAGACAGCAGAATGTCACAACTTGTGCATTCATTCGAGTGCCCCTAACCCAGACTGGTTCCCTTCTTGGGAGCCTTCGACCCATTCACAGCCAGGAATTCATTGCATAATGAAAGTGAAAACTGCACATGTATTGCTCAACCGCCCCTCCTTTGCTTCCCCTCCGGGAGCGGCAGGTCCTATTGACATGTACATGTGAACGAGCTTGTCAAGCACGATGACAAGCTTTTTAAGTCATGTTCTTTGGATGTGCTACTTGCAAGGCTATAACCAGGGGTTAAGAAGATGGCATAAGTTCGGGAAGAAGGGACGTCCATGAACATATCCATATTCTAAACTACCTGACCTCCCCTCCCCCATCCCCCGGAACACAAAGCAGCCTCCTGAAAGAATAAAGTAATAGGCTTAACTCTTTATTCTAAAAAATACGGTAATTGCTGTGAAGGCGTGTTAAGAATGATCAGTTCTTATTTGTCATGACACCCGCCTCATAATTATTCTTCGATGAGACAAGCTTGAGACAAGCTCTTAAGAGAAGCCACGCATTGGCGGAACCTTCAGGACAGCTTAAGCCTACCTCTCAGAAGGTTACTCCATCCCTTTCTGCAGCGGCTAGTCCCGGCCCTGATTCTCCAGCCTCTCCCGGATGTAAGAGAGGTTGCTTTCATACGCCTCAGCGGGCGTGGGCAGGCGCGGGACCTGCCAGCCAGCCGGCAGTGCACGTGCACGTTGTTCTCGGCCGTACGCGTCCGTGATTGAAGTCGACGTCAACGGTAAGTCGCTCATTGACGCTGGCCGCCGCAGGTCCCGGGGGATTGGCAAAAGTCCCAGGTGGCCAAATTCCGATCCCGCTGGCTGCGTCGAATCGGCGACACGGAAGACAGGGGCCCGTGGAGACTGCGGAGGTGGCATTAAAGCCGGAGGGGTGGGTTTGGTTTGGCAAAACGCTAGTGGGAGAATTGCAGCTGGACCCGAGGACTGTGACGAGGCAAGGGTCGGAAATGAAGCAGAGTGGCCCAAAGCTCTAACAGGGCGTTTAAGAACCCTGTCCGCGGAAGTCTCCGGTTTGTCTTTCACCGGGTTGTTTTCCACCCTGCAACCTCCAGAGGCGGCATTTCCTGGAGCACAAAGGGCCAGAGTGGGAGGACCGACTTGCAAGACGGGCGCAGAAGCACAGGAGGCCGGCCCTGACAATTGCCGACGGGGTTCCCGGAGACCTTTCCCCTGGCCGTCCGCCGGGTGACATGCATTCTTGATGAGCATGGGGCCCGGCCCAGACTCTTTGCCAACATTGACAACGCAGTTGCTGCTCCCAATAGCCCGCTGGGCATAACAGCGCATGCCGCTGTTCCAAGAGCCTTCACTCACAGGGGACGATGCTGCCATGGCACGTGCAGTACAGTGTAACGCCAGAGGTGCACGGGACCCTGAAGTCACGTGGTCAGACTCGCCGATCATGGGGCCGTACACCGCACTGTTGTGGTTGTTGTGAATGTGCAGCTGCAGGGGGGCAGAGGATCCACATAAGCGGCCGCGGCCGCGTCCGCTGGGACCCTGGGGACCTGTGTGGGGACCGACCAGAGCTTGTCTTGGCGTCCCGATGGCTGGCGGGGGATACGTGCGCCATGACGAAATCATCGATGATTGGCATGACGGTACCGTCGGGCCTGGAAGTTGAGTGTCGGGTCCTTTTGAGACAGCATTTTGCGACAGCAGAGCTGCTTCCGTAAGGACGTCTTCCAAGCTGCCCCATCTCTTTCTCTCTGCATCCACGGCACACCAAGTCAAGGAGTGTTGCTTTGGTTAACGTGCCAAAGATCATATTTGAGGGCACAGTAGCTCATGTTGCATGGCGCAGAGCAGTTTTAACGTGCAAAACGCCTCAGCAGACGTGCAGCAGGACCAGCTGAGAGACTGCAACAGTTCGACGGGCATGCCTCAGGTTACCGTCACCGGTGGAAGTGCCGCTGGCGGGGGTGGGCGCGGGGCGGGGGAGGGTGCGGGGACGGCAAGGGAGTGGGGACTGTGACGGTGACAGTCATGGTGACTGTGACGGTACCGTCACCGCCCCCCCCCCCCTCAGCCCCCGCCCCTGTCCCCGTCCCTGCCTCGCCCCCGCCGCTTCCACCGCCATAGTTCCGTGACGATTGTGCACCACCACCACCACCACCACCATCATCATCATCATCATCATCATCATCATCATCATCATCATCATCATTATCATCATCATCATTACCACCACTACCACCACCATCACCATCACCATCGCCGTCGCCGTCGCCGTCGCCGTCGCCGTCGCCGTCACCATCATCATGATCATCATCACAATTATCATGATCATCATCATCATCATGATCATCATCATCATCATCATCATCGTCATCATCATCGTCATCGTCATCGTCATCGTCATCATCATCATTACCATTACCAGCATCGCCACTACCACCAGCAGTATCACAATTAATATTCTCATCGTCATCGTTGTCCTCCTTGCTGTAGGCATTGGCCTTAAAGTTCATGTAACCACTGCAGTGGTTCCAGCTGGATGGTACCGCACCTGAGGCAGGGGGGGGTTCCGGAGCAAGCTGCGGTGACCCTGCTCGGAATTTGGCCGCATGATCAAGGAGGGTTCGCAGCTGCGGTACAATCATGTCAAAGGTCGGCCTTTGCATAGGATCAGGGCTGATACACCGACGCATAAGCTCAAGATAGTCCTCGAGGCCAGACCGACTGATGCCCGAGGGCTCTCCCAAATCGTGAATCAATTCATTGTCCATCATCTTCTCCTGCCAGGGACATCGTCCTATGTAAGTATATATCTGACCAAAGTAGTAACTCAGTTTACAATTTGAGACTCGCTGACTTTGCCGAATGACAGTCCAAATGTGTCGGGCCACAAGGCCACTCCGCTCAGACCCCTCTTTCCTCCTCCCCCTCAAAAACAAAAGGCCTCCTGAAGAGGTAAAACTCTTGCCTCCTTTCAAAGTACTTCCGTCCAGCTGTACATAGGTTGAAAGGCGGCAGGTGCATTTTCTTGGATCCCAGCGGGGCAAAGCCACTAGGGTCTCCTTAAGCAACCAGGGTACTGGTGTGTTGTGGAATGCAAAGTGGAGGACAAGGTTCGTGAAAGTTTTGCATAACAACGCGAAAGATTAACCTGCAATACCAGAAGGAGGCAGTGGCTATCAGGAGACATTAGTAGCATCCATCTGCGCTTCATGGAGGCCTACCTGTAGAGCAGAAGCAGGGCTGGTGGGCGCTTGCAATGTGAAGAGCTCCCACAAAATCACTCCGAATGCAAAGACATCTGATTTTATAGTGCACTGCCCGCCGAGCTGGACCTGCAACCCATGCCCGGACCAGTCGCAGCTATTCACCTGGACTCCTCCCGGACAAGGAAGACAGGCATGCAGACCAACATACAGGCGCGCGCGCGCGTGGACACACACACACACACACACACACACACACACACACACATGCACACGCACGCACGCACACATACCCATGCATACACGTGTGCGTGCACGCACACACACAAACACACACACACACACACACACACAGACATGCACACACACACACACACACACACACACACACACACACACACACACACACACACATACACACACATACACACACAACCCCCCACCCCCCACCCCCCCCCCCCAAACACACATATACACACAAACACACACACACACACACACACACACACACACACACACACACACAGACACACACACACACACAAACACACACACACACGCACGCACACACATAGTCAAGAAAAACATGAGCACCTCAGGAGCAAGGTGATGAACGCCAGTGGCCGCTGGACACAAGGGAGGTGCCACATCTCCGTCAAAAGATGCCATCCCAAACTCCGAAATCTTGCAGTGCCAGCTGGAGTTGACCAAAATGTTGGCGGTCTGCAAGTCACCATGCACTATTTTGGGGCGATGATTGTGGAGATGTAAGATGCCCTGCAAAGCATGGTGGCCACCATGGAAATCTGTCAGTACAGTACTTCAACTGCCCCTGCAGTTCCCGAAATGGACCAGCTTGATCTCGAAAATTTGTACAGGAATTCCAGAAGCTCCAGCCTGGAAGGGGAGGTTTCCATAAACTCCAGGAAGTGTAGGAACAAGGCATCCTGCAAGAATGATACATTATCTACTAAGCAAAGTTGCAAACCAAACCTGAAAAGACATTTGCTATCCCTCTTGAAGCAATTGTGTTCCAAATTTTTACAGCCAATCTTGAAAGCCATTCCCAAGCCAGTCCACTCAATTTTGCACATTAAATGTCAAAGGAAAATTCAATACATGTTATGCAATTTTTCAGAACAATGTTCAAAATGTCCAACAAGCCATCCTGAAGCAATATTGCAAGCCGGTCTTGACAGGATAACTATAGGCCAACTTTATGCAATTGCAGCATTGCCAGCCGAGTTAGAAGGACTTTCACATCGTCATATCTTCCCATACATGTTCTTGCCAATTTTGCAAGCAACATCTGAAGGAGGTTGATAGCACTCTTACAACAAAACTTTGCACGCCAATCTTTAGGGAGTCTACAAGCTGTTCCTCGAGCATCTCTGCTATTAAATGTTGACATAGTTATTGTTAAAACATGGTAAGCCATAACTGAAACTATTCTGCAAGCATATCTTGGGGTCAGTTTTCTTTCCTATACATGAAAATGGCTTATAGACTCCTCTACTGGCTTGCAACCGTGCTTCAAGATGCCTCTTGTGAAGGTAGATAACTAGCCAGATCCAAGGAATTGCAGTCCAATTTTAAGAAAGGCTGCAAGCCAATCCTGAAGGAAGGTACATGCCATTTTGGAGATCATTTGCAAGCTGGTGCCATTAAACTTGTTGGAAACCATCTTAAAGGAAACATGATTGCAATAATTGGAAGCAATATGCATGCCAGCTTGGCTGAAGTTTACAAGCCCGATCTGAAGCAAATAGGCACATGCCATATTGAAGCAGTTTTTCAATCCAACTGTAATCATGAAGGGGGGGGGGGGCTCAAAACCTCTTGACGCACATCTTCAAAAGGTATACAGGTCATCTTGCCGTGTAAGCTGTCTGGCATACTGGATAGCAATCAAGCAATATTGGACTGCCATAGACATCTGATCCACCTAGACCTGTTCTAGGTCTCGACTCCCATACCATTATGTTTGACAATAGTAAGGTATCAGTACCTCGCTACTTGACAGTACTGAGGTCTGAGTACTTAATACCTCACTTCTGTCAAGTTTGCATATGTGGCATATTCGTGGTAAAATGTGCATATACGTGGTAACAAGGCCCCAAACGAGTCTTGTATATAGCAGACACTTTATATGGCGCATGTGACAGACAACCACACCGTTGCTAACATATCAATGAGATCGCACAAGCATCCAACGTGTGGCCCATATCATCAAGGTGCAGAGAGACTTCGCAACTACGCGACTAACCAGGCCACCTTGAGGCCACCAGGCTATCATGCAAGCCACCATCGCATGTTAGTGGCCATGAGCACACTGAAGTAAAGAGCCCTTTATCAGTGCACTTTCCATGGCCAATCTTCTTGGCAGGGCAACAATCCTTTGTGAGTAGCCCTGAGAGAGTAGTTCTGCAGGTTTGGTCCCTTCTATACCTGCTAGACAATGCGGATTCCTAGGCTTGCGTGCCACTGCTGCTAACTTTCAGGTAAGCAACCATCCCACGTGAGCATCCCGTTGGAGTGGAAGCAGTACAGCATTGCACTGGCAGGGCTTTGATCCATCTGGTGTACAAGAAAATTTTCTCATGTAAGCAGCAGTTTTTAGAACAATGCAAGATCTGCCCGTGCGTAATTCCCAGGTCATGCTTTGGGAAGGGCACCAATACATCGACCAGTTCAAACGGGCCGCTGATGTGGGATAACACATGCAGTACACCGCAGTGCAGTACCCGCACCTTGGCAATTTCCCACGCCATTTTGAGGCGGCGCAGCCATCCCATGTGAGCAGCCATGCTGGCTTGGGCGTGGGCCTTTGCAAGCAGGTCGGCGAGACTGCCTTTTGAACAGAGTTCCGTGATCAGGCAGGGTCGCTCCAGACAAAGTCCCATCAGCATCAGCACATTGGGGTGGCGGATTGTTGACATCAATCGAGCCTGCAAGTCGTGACCATGCGTTGTGGACAAGCATACACCGCAGGGCACAGAGAGACAATGGGTCATAAATTTAGAGGGATGTATAGCCCCTTGTGCATTAGCTTTGGTGGACATTGTTGGCCTGGATCGTTGTATTGGTGGACATTGGTGGAAACTGTTGGTTGTTGGAAGTTGTTTCTTGTGATGCATACAACCGGTGTTGCATCTTTTATTACATGGCTTTTTCAGGGTCTCATAAGCCAGCACCAAGTGAACGGCTCCTACCTGAAATCTGGCTAGATCCTAACCGCTGTATGTATAGTAAGGTTTGCATGATTATTCATGTGTGCATGCTTAACAATCTCCTCCTTGCTCCTACAAGCTTGCCAGGTTGAACTGCAGGTAGCACAAGTGCATTTGCATCTGTGCATGAGCTTCAGATCATTACCGCATCTTTAGACGCATATACATAATCTTGAACACATGATCAACTTGTATTTGTCATTGCTAGCCACTATGAGGAAAAATGTGTATCACGGGGAAATAAAATTATGTAAGCACCAGAAGAACGCACAGTTTCCACCATACATACACTAACCTCCTTTATAAAGGTTTATAAAGGTTTGTAAGCACACCCAGCACAACCTCAAAGCCTTGAGGAACGACACAGGGCAAAGCAGCCTTCCCTCGCAGTACGATTGCCACGAGGGCTTTCCGCATTGTGACGGATGTGAAAGTCTATCCTGCAATGCTAACC
>MVGU01001737.1:35000-48983 GCA_002005505.1 Botryococcus braunii
CTTAACTGCTGCAAAACTTTCTCGGATGCTATTGATAGACAAGACAGGGAGGCGCCTGCGTACCACTACCGAATAATTCTTCTTCATGACATCTTGCACCTGATATACCACTTTCTGGGTCCGTAGCCCTTCTTCGTGGAATTCCCTCTTCCACGTCCGTTTTGAGCTGCTTTTGGAGGTCTACCTCGACCACGTTCACGGGAAGGTTTCATACCAGCAGCGCTGGCTTTTGTGGTGCGGGGGGTGATTTCCTCTTACGTAATTATATATAAGGTTTCCGATCCAATTGGCATACGAGTCGTATGCCAATCCTGTGGGGCCACATTGGAAGAGCCATCCGGATCGGCACTCCCTGATGTGATTTGTTCGATCGGTTCCCGGAAACACGTAACAGGAAAAGTTTCGAGTAAAATTCCGATTCGGCCCGCCAAATATTCAAACTCAGAGACCCGATGTTCAGGTCCCGAATCGGGACTCCCAAATCGGGAGTCCCGATTCGGACTCCCGAACCGGACAAGGCCTGAATAGAACACCGGCCAGTGTCCGGGCAATTTTAATTAACGATGGCGGTTTGCCCTGCTTTCATTCAAATTTCCTGTCGCCATTATGGCGATTCGTCCTTCTATTTCATTTTTGTGTCGCCAGGGCATGGCGAAGTATCCACCAATGATTTTATTTTGTTACAGCCATATTGGCGACGAGCAAGTCCCAGAATATTATTTTACATCGCCAAATCTTGCTTCATTTCATTTTATTTCGCCAAATTGGCGACATTTCGCCACTAAAAAGTTCACTGCCCCTATGTAATAGGTGTTTTGGTCCCTAACGGTTTGGTAGCGCGTGTACGCGTTGTAGGTGTCTCGAATGTGCCCCTAATGTCGCGAGCATAAGGAACGAGAAAAAGACACAAGAGAAGATAGAGCATGAGGTGGATGCCGTCTATTTGTAACAGACTATTATTGCTATTTCTTGGTGTCTTTTGTCTTTCCGTTTCAATCATGGGTAAACTTCGTATTTTTGAGCCTTCGTTGATGACTTTTCACCATTGGGTTGGGGTTGCTGAGTCGTATTTCACGCTCAACAAAACCGCGGAGGAAAACAAGGTTCATACGGCGGTTCAGCGGCTTAGTGCCGGGCCGACCAAAACATGGTTATCTTTTGCATTGTCTATGGAACCTGCAGACCGAGTTTCGTGGCCTCATTTCAAGCGAACCATGGCAATGGTGTACGACTCCGCTGATCATGCACGCACTGCACGGCATAAGCTAGATTCTGCGTCAATGACGGGTACCCTTGAGGAGTACACGCAAGAATTCATGTCTTTGGTAGGGGATGTTTCGACGGAGTACACTATCTCGGCTCAAGACCAGGTCCACCTCTTCAAAAAAGGGCTGGCCCCCTACCTGAAGAGTGCAGTCACCCTTAACCCGGTCACAGGAGAAGACTTTCAGACTTTGGCAGCTCTTCTTCAGTATACAGCTCGGTACGACGCAGGGGTATCAGCTGAAGTGAAGACACAGCACATTGCAGACAAGAAAAATGCAGAGACGCTTGTTGTGTCGCCTCCCATCGTCGATGTGTCAGATTTGGCAGTGGCAGCGGTAAACTTCAAGCGCCGAGCAGACACAGAGCTACCTTATGTCCTGCGTTGTCATAAGTGTACTGGCTTTGGGCATAAGCAGAGTGTCTGCCCCTCAAAAGATTACTTTGATCAGACTGGCCTCAAGAAGAAGCGTTGGTAATATGGTAGGTATTTGTTTTGATATTGCTCTGTGTTGATTCATGCACTTGTCAGCATGGTCTGAGCGAATGGGAGCTCAGGGTTGACTTGCTTGTGATTGCTGCATGCTGACCTGTGCATGGGGAGGCCGGACCCGTGTCAAACGGTAGGCCTTGGCACGTCCCGTAGGATTTTAGGGGCCTGAAGCATCGACGAGGACAGAGTTAGTTTTATCCCTAGACTAGAGGAGGAGTCTCTCTCTTACTTCTTCTTAACCCTTACTTCACTGAGCAAGTACGCAGGGGCGGAGTCTAGCCATACTGACAAAGGGTGTTTTGCACCCTCACAGGTGCCTGCTAAAATGCCAACTGCACTGCGGTGGCAGGAGGGGTTCTGCGTGCTCGTCATTCAGTTCTCCTTCAGCAGGTACCCGGGGAGTTTCTCTCCGTGTCAGGGCTTTACGATGCACTGGGAGTAGGGGCCCCTGCTACTCGGTGACCCTTGTGGTTTTGTTCAGTGGGGTACCAAACAAGCTTAACACTAGTTACGCATGCGTACGTCGATGTTCTAAGGGGGCTAGTGGGGCTCCTGGGGTTAAACCACAAGTCCTTACGGGAGGGGCTTGGCAGGTCGGGTGGGCCCTCTGGCATCCCTTAGTCACTGGGGGAAGGCTCTATGTGTGCCAACGGAGTCGCCGAAGAGGGGTTCTCCAGGAGTAAAGACTCCCGAAGACGAATGGAAGGGGGCTGGGCCAACGAGGGAGTCGCCCCTAGTCTGTGCATGCCTGGTGGATGAGATGAATGTGCCCCAGCAGTGGCAATGGGATCCATCCAGGAGGATGATTGATGCTTGAATGAACTGGTTAAGATAGTGTATGCTTGTCATGTCATGGAGTTGTTTGTGTAAGCTGGACTTGGACTCTGACTTGGACCGGACTTGCTTGCATGTGTGCCTGCCTTGTTTGTCTGTATTGTTGTTATATGGTGGGGACCCCGAATAGACGGCAGAAGGTCGACGTCTGACGGGAGTGGCGGATGCCCAAGTTTGGGCGTGGCCCGTCTGTTCTATCCGTGTCTCATATTGCTCGGTGAGCGAGGACGCTCACCATAAGGGGGGGAGGATGTAATAGGTGTTTTGGTCCCTAGCGGTTTGGTAGCGCGTGTACGCGTTGTAGGTGTCTCGAATGTGCCCCTAATGTCGCGAGCATAAGGAACGAGAAAAAGACACAAGAGAAGATTAGAGCATGATGTGGATGCCGTCTGTTTGTAACAGACTATTATTGCTATTTCTTGGTGTCCGTGCCATTGTGTGATTTTCCCTGTTACACCCTATCTCTTCCACGAAGCCCCTTAACCACTTGGCTTCCTTCACGATATATCCGGCTGCCATAAATTCAGCCTGTACACTTGAGGTAGCAACTGAGTTTTGTTTCTTGCTACCCCACACCACGGCACTACCATAAACAGATAGAACATAGCCAGTGGTGGAATACATGTGATCCAGGTCCCCAGCATAGTCTGCATCAACATAGCCTTATAGCTCGGGACGCTTCCCACCCAGAGTAAGTGCCATATCTATGGTATCTCTCAAATACTTCAACACTCGAATGGCTTCGTTCCAGTGTGAAGCAGTGGGTCTCATTCTGTACCTGGACAATACCCCAACAGCCTGAGATATATTAGGTCGTGTTGTGTTTGCAATGTACAGAAGGGACCCAATCAGCTCACAATACCTATGGCCAAGGGCCAAAGGGGTACCTGCCCCCATGTGACATACCATCTGGGGACTCGGGTCTACTGCTAGCGCAAAGTCCTTGGACATGGGTGTCTCAACCACACGTGCATCATCAGTGTACAATTCTGGGCGTAATGTTCCCTGCATGTCCCGGCACGAGGGTGTTAAGCCCGGCGACACTCTTGTTGTGCGTAGAGAAACAAGCAGTGTCGTCTGTGAGTGAGGAGACTTGACTGGCAACAGTAAAGTAGCAAACACCCGAAGTGCTTTTGATGTCCCAATCAAGTCTTACAATGTTTATTGCTCTCTCTCGTCACTCGGCAACTCGAACTATCCTATCAACAACGTTACTGATAGTCTGCATTACCAATGTCCGATGAGCTAAGCAATTACATCTTTCTATTGTACCTTATCTAGACCCTTCCTAAACCATTGTTCATGTTCATATGATGTCTTGACAGCAGTTTACCTGCATGTCCCGGCACGAGGGTGTTAAGCCCGGCGACACTCTTGTTGTGCGTAGAGAAACAAGCAGTGTCGTCTGTGAGTGAGGAGACTTGACTGGCAACAGTAAAGTAGCAAACACCCGAAGTGCTTTTGATGTCCCAATCAAGTGCCTCAATCCTTCGAGCCAGGAGCATATAGCCTTTCGAGCAAACCGTGTCCGATTATCTAATCCTTTCTTATTAACGTGCAATTGGTCTAGATTGGTTCTGGCAGAACTCCTGGGTTCTGCCACTGATTACTCATTCTACTAACTGCTCTCTCTGGTAATTGACGATGATCTGGCCACTATTACTCTTCTGAGGGAAAGGCACCAAAATGTTCTGTCACTATTATAACACTTCCCCTTGCCTTTTCCTCACAAAAACTTGGCCAACCCCAGAGCATCACGATGTCCCTGAAACACCTGCCTTGTCAAAGGCTTTGTGAATATATCTGCTACATTCCTTGCAGAAGGAACGTATTTCACATCCACCTGACCCAATGCAATAGCTTCCCGTGCAAAATGGAAGCTGATCGCGATATGCTTGGTATGCTTAGAGAACACTGGATTTCTGAGATGATTGATACATCCCTGATTATCACAGTGGATCTTCACAATCCACGGAGAAATCCCAATTTCTTCCAGGAATCCCTTCATCCAATTTGCCTCTTTGACAGCTGCACTTGCCGCCATAAACTCAGCCTCTACAGTGGATGTGGCCACTGCAGACTGCTTTTTGCTTCCCCAAACTACTGCTCCTCCAAACACCCGAATTACGTAACCAGTAGTGGAGAACCTGTGATCCTGATCACCACCATAATCTGCATCCACAAAGCCCTCCAGCTCTGTGTCCTTCCCTCCAAGTACTAACACAAGATCCCTGGTAGCCATCAGATATTTCAACACTCTGATGGCTTCATTCCAATGAGCAGTGGTGGGAGTAATCCTATACCTGGAAAGCACTCCCACAGCCTGGGAAATATCAGGCCTTGTGGTGTTGGCAATGTACAACAGTGACCCAACCAGTTCACAATATCTGTGACCTGGAGGTAAGGGACTCCCAGCTCCAATGCTGGCACTGTTGTCCTTAGACATAGGTCGCTGTGTGGCCACAAAATCCTTAGTCATAGGGGTGTCAGGCCCCACAGACTCCAGATCCAGCCCAAATTTCTCAACTAGGGCATCAATCTTTGGGATGCAACTCAAAGAAATCAACCCTTTCTCTCTATCTCTCATTACTTGACAGCCCAAGAAATCTTTCACCTCTCCAAGATCATGGATGGTGAACTCCTGCTTCAGCAACCCTTTCACCCTCTCAATCTCACTCATGCCCTTTGAAACTATCAATAGATCATCAACATAAATCAGCACAAAGGATTTCCCTCCATTCACAGAACATTTCACATAGACCCCAGCATCACTCTTGCACACCTCATACCCCATGGTATGTAGCTTCTCATTAAGGGTCTTATGCCATGCCCTTGGAGCTTGCTTCAGGCCATACAATGCCTTCTTCAAGCGACACACAGTGTTCCCATCCCCATTCTCAAACCCAGGAGGTTGTGTGACATAGACCTCCTCCTCTAATTCACCATTTAGGAAAGCAGTCTTGACATCCACCTGGTGAATTTCAAGACCCTCCTGTGCAGCCACTGACAGTAAAGCTCTTCTAGACCCATAACTGCTGGTGGGAGCAAATACCTCCATCACATCCACTCCTGGAATTTGCCTACACCCTTGAGCCACCAGCCTGGCCTTGAATCTAAGCACATTGCCGTGTGCATCCATTTTCACTGAAAAAATCCAGTGAACTGGGATAACTTTGTGCCCACGAGGTCTAGGAACAAACTCCATCACCTCATGGGCATCTAAGGAGTTTTGCTCCTCCTGCATTGCAGCCTTCCAGTACTCCCACTGTGGGGACTGCTGTGCCTCCTTGAGACTTGAGGGCACACTGATCTTCCCAAAACGCACCCCAGTATGCTTCCCCTGCTCTTGCTTACTCTTACTCTCACTCTCATCCACTACTCTTTCGCTGAATGTCGCCGCACAGCACGTGGGAACTGTTGGTAAAGATCCAGATCTCTCCCTCTGCTCTTTCTCTCTCTTAGACTCACAGCTTGCCCTCTCAAGCTTGCTGCCAGCCTCTCTCACATCATCCTCCCAAACACAGGTACCTCTCGGAAAGCTCTTGTAATTGGGGGAGTTCTCACACTGTCTTGGCTTCCGATTCACCTCCTCAGACACACTCTCACATGGCTGACGGTTTGCAGTCCCGTCAGGACTCTCACAGACACGTGGACCACTCTGCATGGCATGAGCACTTGGTCTATTTTGCTGCTGTGCCCATGTCTCTCTCTCTCTCTGTCTGCTGCCCACTAGACATGAGCGCTGGGGCGCAGGCCCAGCAGCACACTCCCATGCATGGCCCATGCTTGCGTGGCTGGCACCACATTGTCCTTGGGCATCACTAATAGAGTTCTCATCGCTAACATTACTCTCAGGCACTGAGCAGGTCCCACCCATACATCTCAGCTCACTTGGACCATCTGCAGTCTGATCAGAGACTGCCCCCCTCTCATCTCTTACAAGTAAAGCAGGTCTCTCGGTGTCCTGCCCCAATTCTTGCGCTTCCCCTGGTCCCTGTGACTCTGTGTCACCTTCAGTCCTCCCCTCTCGCTCACAGCTCTCTCCCTTATCCTGTGCCAGCAGGATATCTCGAGCCGCAGTTCGTTGCTCATAGCGTTGAGCCCGCGACAGTCCGTCCGGAGGCAGGATGGTAGTAGCCGGATGCGGGTTACGCAGTGACTGCTGTATTCGCTCTAAAGTCTGATGATGTTGTCCGCTGTCTGTACTTCCTCGCGCCAGTCGTTGGATGGCGTCCAGAGCCCCGGACTGATCCAGGTCCGGCTGCTGCTCTCCCGTGCTTGCTTCGGGAGACACAATGAGAATGCCCCCCTCCTGGGAAGGCTTCCCCTGACTATCAGGCTCAGTTGCAGCCTGGTCAGAGGGTACTGGGAAGGCGCTGTCAGGTCTACTGCTGGAGCATGGGCTGCTGACAGTCTGGTTCTGCATACTGCGCTGTGACAATGGCACCACTGGATTGCTGCTGTGCAATTGCCCTGATAAGTCTTCAGGGTATGAAAACTGCTGAGGCTGGTCAGGGAGAACAGCCATTCCCACCCTAGTAGCTCCCCGAATGTGTTCCACAAATTGAACATCTCTGCTCTCTCTCCAGATCCCCCCTCCCATATAGATACGATATGCCTTTGACACTGGGGAGTAACCAGTGAACATCCCAGCCACAGCCTTTGGTGCAAAGGTCCCCCTCTGCTGGTCAGGAACGTGCACAAATGCAAGGCATCCCCATGTGCGCAGCAGGGATACATCAGGCTTATATCCCATGAACATTTCGCAGGGAGATAGGGGCCTGCCTGTGCTGGGTCCCATATTTAGGAGGGTGCAGGCTGTCTCCAGGGCTTCCTTCCACATAACAGGGCTTGCTGCAGCAAAATTGAGGAGGGTCCTGGTGCGCTCCTTGAGGGTTCTGTTGGCTCTCTCAGCAACTCCATTCTGCTGAGGGGTATATGGGGCAGATGTCTCCAGCTTAGTGCCCTGGGATGCACAGAATTCCTTGAACTTGGCATTCAAGAACTCTGTCCCTCTGTCGCTGCGGATGCACTTCACTGTAGTTTCCTTCTCAGTTTGCCAATACAGAATTAGGTCTCTGACAACAGCTGCAATTACATCTTTTGACTTCACTGGCAGCACTGCCTTCCACCCAGATGCCTCATCAGTTACAGTTACCCAAAAACGTTCCCCAGTAATGGCTGCTGGTGATATGGGACCCACAGTGTCAATGTGGATTCTGTCAAGGGGTTTTTCAGCAGGTCTAGAGCTTTCACCAAATGGGGGACGTGCATGCTTCCCCTCAATGCACGCTTCACAGTACTTAGGACAATTTTCACAGGGGGACATCGAGGTGTCTAAGCCAATAACCAGTTGCTCACTGCTCAGGCGTTTCATCCAGGGGTCTCCTGGGTGTCCCAATCTGCTGTGCCACAGGAAACGCTTGGCACAGTCATGACTTTGACCTTTGGAGCATTTCTTCTTCAAGGCAGCTGTCACTGAATAAGGGACCTTCACTGGTGCTACTGGGAGGCAGTTGTGAATATAATAAAGACCATTCTCTGGTTTCACAGGCATCTGCCAACCACTCGGTCCTGAGACAGCAGTGAATGCTCCCAGTCTATCTGTACTGAACCGGATTCCATCACGCAGAGCAGCAGATACTGAGAGAATATTGGTGGTAGCTGAGGGAACACACTGGACATGATGCAGCCACACTGGAATATGCTGAGAGGACAGGAGGCACACTGACCCAGTAGCAACAATGCCCCCAGTGCCATCAGATGTAGCAAGCAGCAGTGGAATAGGGTGGTCATGTACTGTAGGGGCATGCAGCAGGGACACGTTGTTCACAAGATGTACAGACGCTCCACTGTCCACAAGCCACGACTGTTTGGACTGCTGGTGTTTACTGCCATCCAGCACATTATAAGACACCACGTATGGCATACCTTCTGAGGGAGGAGAAGGTGGTCCTGGAGGAGGGTGCAGCAGTGGGAACGCTCCAGTGCCTGGGAATGCATGCTGCACGCTTGGAGGCGGTTGAGGCGCACCAGGAAACTGACCTTGGGGCCACATGGCAGCAAGTTGCTGTACTGCTGCCACCACATTGCGTTGTGTCTCTGCATCCCTTTGGCGTTTGCGGCAGTCTCTCCAGAAATGGCCTTTCCTGTGGCAGTAGTTGCATGTGCCTCTCACTTCTCCCCTTGATTCTGTGTCTGCTGGCTGTTTGGAGGGATTGGCCCCGCTAGTGGAAGAGGCAGGAGCAGTCTCTCTTTGAGCAGGCATTGCTTGCATCACCATGGCAGGCTGTTCTCCATCATCGTTGTAGCCAGCAGCTTCTGCAGTGGTGGAAATGAGAGCTGCCAGTTCATCCAAGGGGTAAGCTACTGCAGTGGGCAGTAGACCAGGAGGATTAGCTGCTGCTGGCAGTCCCTGCACGATCTGGGAGGCCACATGACCATCCAGGAGGTCATGTCCGTTGCGTTTCAAGCAGCTTTTGAGATTTATCATTCTGGACACATACTGAGAGATTGTTTCTCCACGCCTCATCCCTTTTGACATTTCCTTCAGCCAGTCTGCGTTGGCTTGAGTGTTGTAACCACCAACAAATTTCTTGCAAATAAACAGATATGCATCATATGCTGACGGCTTACTTGACACTTCCCCTAACCATTCCTCTGGAACTGACTCATACAACAGAAGCATTGCAGCTGCATTATGGATAGTTCCAGGCATGGCTGACTGAATGGCAGGAAAAGAACCCTTGGCACTATTGGCAGCAGTGAAGGCATTGTCCCATACCACAAAATTTGTGCCATGACGATCCAGTTTAATATGCACTTTGACTTGGGTGGCAATGACCTTGGGAAGTACATCTCCCTCGCCCTTTGATGTGCTGGGTGTACACGGCTGTCGTGTGGGAGACGATGTAGATGCTTCCTCTGTTGTGGGCTCCTCCTCGGATGGCTCCCTTGATTTGGATCTCTTTCTCGCCATGCTGATGTCCCTCAGTCTGCGTTAGGTTCTGACAGCTGCGCGTCCCTGTCGTCGTCTCCGTCGTCTGTGTCCGTGCACCACTCCTCTGGGCTGAATCCTTTTCTGCTGCCCAGAAGGGAAAGTAGGAAGTCCTCGTCAAGAGTAGCGAGAGCACACTCCACTGCTGTATAGGCTGCCCTTTCTTCCCAGTACTCGGGTCTGTTGGGTCCTCCGAGCTGTTGTAGATGTCGTTCAAATAATGCTCGCGTGACGAAGCCTGGGTCCGCGTTGATGAATGAACACTCCCACGCAGTTACTTTGTATGCTGGGTAAACAGAGAATCGTCGTCTGAACCACAGAGGCTGTTCGAGTTTGCCCAGTCCGTACGCGCGGCTGACAAAATCCTTCACTATAAATGCTCGTTCTTCTGGTGTTCTCGGTCCCGTATCTCCTCCAGCTCGCCTCAGGCTATCATATGTCGGTGGTGAAGGAGGTGGGGGAATAAAAGGTCTTTTACCGCCGGTCGCCATCCTTCCGCTCTGCTTCGTTCGTCCCATCGTCGGCTCGGAACATGCTTTCAGTTGCCCAGCTCAAGAGTTTGGTGGGCCCATAACCTGTACAATTCTGGGCGTAATGTTCCCTGCATGTCCCGGCACGAGGGTGTTAAGCCCGGCGACACTCTTGTTGTGCGTAGAGAAACAAGCAGTGTCGTCTGTGAGTGAGGAGACTTGACTGGCAACAGTAAAGTAGCAAACACCCGAAGTGCTTTTGATGTCCCAATCAAGTCTTACAATGTTTATTGCTCTCTCTCGTCACTCGGCAACTCGAACTATCCTATCAACAACGTTACTGATAGTCTGCATTACCAATGTCCGATGAGCTAAGCAATTACATCTTTCTATTGTACCTTATCTAGACCCTTCCTAAACCATTGTTCATGTTCATATGATGTCTTGACAGCAGTTTACCTGCATGTCCCGGCACGAGGGTGTTAAGCCCGGCGACACTCTTGTTGTGCGTAGAGAAACAAGCAGTGTCGTCTGTGAGTGAGGAGACTTGACTGGCAACAGTAAAGTAGCAAACACCCGAAGTGCTTTTGATGTCCCAATCAAGTGCCTCAATCCTTCGAGCCAGGAGCATATAGCCTTTCGAGCAAACCGTGTCCGATTATCTAATCCTTTCTTATTAACGTGCAATTGGTCTAGATTGGTTCTGGCAGAACTCCTGGGTTCTGCCACTGATTACTCATTCTACTAACTGCTCTCTCTGGTAATTGACGATGATCTGGCCACTATTACTCTTCTGAGGGAAAGGCACCAAAATGTTCTGTCACTATTATAACAATCAGCAACACCAAATTTCTCCACAAGAGCATCAATCTTGGGAGTGCAACTCATGGAATAGTGCCCTGGACTCTACTGCGAAGGACCTGACACCCCAGGAAATCATTCACTTCTCCCAAATAATGAATGGTGAAGTCTTTCTTCGGTACCTCCTCCCCCGCTCAATCTCTGCAATCACTCGGGCAACGATGAGAAGATCATCCACATAAACAAGAATAAAAGACAAGTTACCATAAGGGGCCCTCCTGATGTACACCCCATCACACAACTTGTCACTCATGGTCTTATGCCAAGCCGTGGGGCCTGTGTCAGACCATAAAGTGCCTTCCTGAGCTTGCACACAACCCTCGTGTTTCCATTCTCAAATCCAGGTGGTTGGGTCACATAGACCTCTTCCTCCAACTCCCCATTGAGAAAGGCAGTCTTGATATCCACTTGGTGGATCTCAAGATTCTGTGTGGCAGCCAGTGCCAGCACAGCTCTCCTAGTACCATAGCTGCTGTTAGGCGCAAAAGCCTCACAAACATCTATCCCAGGACTCTGCCTGCAGCCCTGGGCAACCAATCTTGCTTTGAAACGAGTGACATTACCATGTGCATCAATTTCTGTAGAGAATATCCAATGAACATGAATGACTTCTTGTCCATGGGGTCTTTCCACATATTCCATGACCTCATGGGTGTCTAGTAATTCCATCTCCTCTCGCATTGCCTACTGCCAAAGCTCCCACTGAGGTGAGCGTTGGGCTTCCCCCAAGTTGGAGGGCACATGAACTTTTCCCAACCTGACACTCTGTACCATATGCTGTAGTTCAGCAGTACTGTCAGCACCATTGGTATTCTTCCCTTCTCTCTCTCTCTCTCTCTTCTTGGCTGCCAGAATAAGGTACATTCTGTACCTTATGCTGAGACTCGGCAGTACAGCCATGACTATCTGATCCCTTCTCAAGTCTCTCTCTCTCTCTCCTTGACTGCTGGATTCATGTGCAGCACCCTTACATTCTCTCACCTTCCGCAATGCAGAGGGAAGCAGCTCTCTCTCTCTCTCTCTCTCTCTCTCTCTCTCTTCTCTCTCTCTCTCTCTCTCTCTCTCTCTCTCTCTCTCTCTCTCTCTCTCTCTCTCTCTCTCTCTCCTGGACTCACACCTGGGCACACTACTCTGTCTTGACTGAGCTACGCCCACTGTCTCAGCCTGTACACCATAGGCCTGATTGGCCACTGGCCCAGATTGTACACATACCTCCACTGCTGCTGGTATATCCAACCCACTACTCTCATCTCTCACGTCTTCACCAAGCAAAGCCTCCCCGGTCTCAACCTGCTTTTGCAAATCAGGGAGACCCACCATGGTCGGCTCACTCACACGTGCCTGGCCTGCGAGGGTCATGCATGGGGACCCCTATTGGGTCCCTCCTAGCCTCGCGCTGTGCATACCGCTGCTCACGGGTAAGTGTGGTCCCTGGGGAAAGAGGATGTTGTGACTTCCCTGGCCCTCATGATACAGTAGAAACGGCCAAAGGATGCGAAAACAATGGTTACAAGTTGTTTGGGCTCCACCTCAGTACCCGTCCAGTCCGGCCCGGTCCTTCCTCTGCCAAAGCCTTATTCTATCCTGTTCTAAGTGTGTCCCTGTCTCCATCGCCAATGCGCCTTGTCAAGTAAGGGTCACTCCCTTGGCGCGTGAAGTAGCCACTTCTTGGCGTGGAGGAACATAACTCACGAAGGGACCTTTATGGAGGTCCAAATCCTCGTGGTCCGGTCATTTTCCTACAACACGCGACTATTCCTGTACACCTCACCCCTCCTCTGCCTTCTGGAGTTATCCAGCTGCGCCTGCAACTCAGGTCCACCTCTAGCTAGTCTGCAGATGGCCCAGCACTCCCAGACTGCTGGGGGTCCCGGTGTGACAGGGGCGTCTGGCGGGGGATCCGATCAGGTTAGTGTCTCGTCACTATGGTCTTGGGGAGTGCCGGTGTGCGATGGTCTAGGCATGCGCCACCACTGGGCACCTCATCCAGAACTCACGGAGCCAGCTGGGATGCTAGGAGGTACCCACTCACCCACCCTCCATGCGAGGATGTCCTGCGAGCCTGTGGGACCTGTTGACCTTAGACATACCCACACGCTCCGCTCCTCTCAGATGCTCAAGAAACGTGACATCTCTGCTCTCTTTCCACACTCCATTGCCTACGTAGACTCGATAGGCCTTCGGCTGTGGGCAATACCCAGTAAGCATGCTTGGGATGGTCTTTGGTCCGAATAAAGACCGGTGACCTGCAAGAATATGAACATGTGCCACACAGCCAAACGTGTGCAAGGAGGAAACATGAGGCTGAATCCATAGCATAACTCAGTAGGGGTCAGAGGCCTGCGTGCGGTGGGGCCCACGTATATAGCAAGTGGCAGTCTCCAATGCCTCCTTCCACAGGAAGGGTCTGCTGCAGCGTGGACCACAGGGTCCTTTTGCGCTCCTTAAGGGTCCGATTCATGCTCAGAAAGTCGATTTTGCTGGGCTGAGGTCTCCACTTTATTCTTGCTGAGCCACTTGGAATGTATTGAGTGCTGTCTTTAGCACACTTCACCACTCTCTCATGAAACGCTGCCAATACTTCAACAGCTCAATGAGTGCCTGGGGAATGGCCTCTTATTCGACTTCACTGCCACGGAAGCTACAAGTGAGACTTTTCATCCACCACAGTCACCCAAAATTCTTCCAGAGATGGCCAGCAGGTGAGATAGGCCCACAGTGTCTACATGCACCCTCTCTAAAAACACTCTCGCAAGTTGGATGAAGCACGAAAGGGGGGTCGAGCATGCGTTGCCTTGTATGCATGACTCGCAGGGGTAACCAGCACTGCGATGGAGCAAGGGACACATTAATCCCCAGTTACCAGATTTTCTTTGTCCAATCTTGTCATGTTTTAACCTAGGATGACCCAATCTTGCATGCCAGAGCAGTCTATCTATACACACGTGGTCCCTTTCCTACCATGATGTGGGCGTGTAACGATCCCGAGTGCAGGAGGGTCCCTCAGGGTACGTAAACGGTGGCCGAGCTTGGCGGCTAGAGACGGGTCGCACCTGTGTGAGTCA
>MVGU01001738.1:0-48959 GCA_002005505.1 Botryococcus braunii
CATCAGCAACCAAACTTTTCCACAAGAGCATCAATCTTGGGAGTGCAACTCATGGAAATAGTGCCCTGAACTCTATTGCGTAGGACCTGACACCCAGGAAAACATTCACCTCTCCCAAATCATGGATGGTGAAGTCCTTCTTCAACAACTCTTTCCCCCACTCAATCTCTGCAACCAATCTGGCAACTATGAGAAGATCATCAACATAAACAAGAATAAAGGACAGGTTGCCATCAGGGGCCCTCCTGATGTATACACCCGCATCACTCTTGCACACACTATACCCCATCACGCTCAACTTGTCGGTCAAGGTCTTGTGCCAAGCCGTGGGGCTTGTTTTAGACCGTATAGTGCCTTCCTGAGCTTGCACACAACCCTCGTGTTGCCATTCTCAAATCCTGGTGGTTGGGTCACATAGACCTCTTCCTCCAACTCTCCATTGAGAAAAGCCGTCTTGATATCCACTTGGTGGATCTCAAGATTCTGTGTGGCAGCCACTGCCAGCACAGCCCTCCTTGCCCCATAGCTGCTGGTGGGTGCAAATACCTCCCAACATCTATCCCAGGGATCTGTCTACACCTTGGGCAACTAACCTCGCTTTAAAGCGAGTAACATTCCCATGTGCATCAATTTAGTGGAGAATATCCAATGGACAAGAATAACTTTTTGTCCATGTGGTCTGTCCACATACTCTAGAACCTCATGGGTATCAAGGGAATCCATATCTTCCCTCATTGCTTGTTGCCAAAAATCCCACTGAGGGGAGCATTGGGCTTCCCTCAGGTTAGATGGCACGTGAACCTTTCCCAGCTTGACATAAGGTACATTTTGTACCTTACGCTGAGACTCTGCAGTACTGTCAGCACTCCTGGGACTGTTGTCTTTTATATCCCTCTGATCCTGGTTCCCAGAATAAGGTCATTTTGTACCTTATGTTGAGATCCTGCAGTACAGCCATAACTGCCAGAGCCCTCCCCAACTCTCTCTCTTGAACTGTCAGACTCATGCGCTCCACCATTACAATCTCTCACCTTCTCAATGCAGGTGGAGCAGCAGCTCTCTCTCTCTCCTGGACTCACAGCTAGGTACACTACTCTGACTTTCCTGAGCTGCGCCTACTGTGTCAGGCTGCACCCCATAAGCATGACTGGTTCCCAGCTCAACTTGGCTACGTGCTTCCCCTGCTGCTGGCACTTCTAGCCCACTACTCTTCTCGCTAACATCTTCTCCAAGCATAGCCTCCCCTGTCTCAACCTGCCTCTGCAAATCAGGGAGACCTACCAAGGGTGGCTCACTCACAAGTACCTGGCCTGAGCCAGGGTCATGCATGGGGACCCCTACTGAGTCCCTCCTAGCCTGGCGCTGTTCATAACGCTGATCCCTTGTGAGGGTGGTTCCTGGGGAAAGTCTATGTTGAGACTTCCCCTGGAACCTGACCCCCTCCTGCATCTTCTGCAGTTTGTCCAGCTGCGAGTGCGCTTCAGCACCCCCCCGAGCTAAATTTTGAAGATGGCCCAGCACTGACCATGACTGCTGTGAGGTCTCTGAAGTGGCAGGGGAACCATCCTGCCTGCTGGGGCTCCAGCCACAGGCCCGACTGAGCTCCTCAGCCTGCTGTGATCCTCTGGAGAGCTGGCGTGGTAGCAGGAGATCCAGTGGGCTTGCACTCCACCACTGGGTCATCCTCTGCTTCCCAAAAATTCACGGGAATGGCTGTTGGTGAGCTGGGGACATTGGAATTGCCTCCCCTGCCCTGCGAGGACGCTCCTGAGAGCCATTGAGTGGATCCAGGTTGCACCTTAGACATACCCACTCTCTCCCCTCCTCTCAATTGCTCAAGGAATGTATCATCCCTGCTCTCTTTCCATACACCATTGCCTACGTACACTCTATAGGCCTTGGACTGTGGGCAATACCCAGTGAACATGCCTGGAATGGTCTTTGGTCCAAATATAGACCGCTGACCTGGGGGAATGTGAACATGTGCCACATAGCCCCATGTGCGCAAGGAAGCAACATAAGGCTTTACCCCATAGAACATCTCAGTAGGGGTCAGAGGCCTGCCTGTGGTGGGGCCCACGTTGTACAGCAGGGTGGCAGACTCCAGTGCCTCCTTCCACAAGGAAGGGTCTGCAGCAGCGTGCACCAACAGGGTCCTTGTGCGCTCCTTCAGAGTCCGATTCATGCGCTCAGCAAGTCCATTTTGCTGAGGCGTGGATGGAGCTGAGGTCTCCATTTTAGTGCCCTGCTGAGCACAAAATTCTTTGAACTGCTGATTCAGAAATTCTGTCCCTCTATCAGATCTTACACACTTCACCACTTTCTCATGAAATGTCTGCTAGTACTTCAAGAGCTCAATGAGGGCCTTGGGAATGGCTTCTTTCGACTTCACTGTCAATGAGGCTATCGGGTGGGATTTTTCATCCACCACAGTAACCCAAAAACGCTCTCCCGTGATTGCAGCTGGTGAAATGGGACCCACAGTGTCCACATGCACTCTATCTAACACACTCTCTGCAGGCCTAGAGGAAGCTGGAAAGGGGGGGCGAGAATCTTTCCCTTGTATACATGACTCACACTGGGGAGAACACTCTGAGCATGGAGCAAGGGACACATTGATCCCAGTGACCAGGTCTTCGTTGTACAACCTTGTCATACTCTTAACCCCAAGATGCCCCAACCTTGCATGCCACAGTAGTCGATCTGTACACACGTGCCCTTTCCTTGCATGATACAAGGCAACATGAGGACTGGACTGTGGCTGCGCATCATGCTGGCTCTTGACGGGACACACCCATTCTAAAAAAAACAGCCCTCGCTCTCTGGCTATCTTACCAGACCAGCCTGCTGGGCCTTTCATGGTCGTGTACCCACCTGCACTGTCAGTGAGGAATGATGCTCCATCCTGAATGGCTCCTGTGACAGAAATCAGATTATTGTGTGCAGTGGACACACACTGCACATTATGCAGCCAAAACACCTCTTGTCTGGCATTGACCAGACACACAGACCCAGTTGCAACTATCCCTCCTTTGGCGTCAGAAGTGGCCAAATGAAGAGGGAGGGGTTGGGCATGCTTGACTGGGTTGTGTAGTAAAGACAGATCATTTACAAGGTGCACCGATGCACCACTATCTATCAGCCACGAGGTACTGCAAGCCCCATGAGACGTAGGGGTAAGCACATTCAACGAAACGAATATAGGCTCACCAGCACCTGGAGGAGGTGGTGGGAGATGCCAGCCTGGGAAGAAGGGGAAGATAGTGGACACAGATCCAGGAGCATGTGAGGGTGACACGGGAGGGCCTCCTCTGGACTGGCCAGCATCCCACCAGCTGGCTTGTTGCTGAGGAGCTCCAGTGCCCCACCACGCAGCTGGGCCCGCACTTGCAGCTTGCATTGTGCCACGTAGAGCTTGCAGCCTCTTCAGTTCCAGGCACTCCCTCCAGAAATGTCCCGTCCCGTTGCAGAAGCGACACGCCAGTCCTCCTTTGGCCTCCTGCCACGTCCAGACCCTCGCCCCCTGCCTCCAGCGTTGTGAGCAGAAGGGCCATAGGGGGCCTGACCATCAGCAGGTACTCCAGCTCCCACTCCTGGTGCTGCTCCAGCGCCCGGTGCAGCTCCAGCGCCTTGGGGAGGCCCAGGGATTCCACCCTGAGCTGGCACGGCTGCTGCTGCTGCTGCCATAACTGCAGCAGCTGATGCTGTGACTTGCACTGACTTTGCCAGCGGGATATCCTGGTACTCCAAGTTCTCAATGGCAGTGAGGATCGTCTCCAGCATGTTGTAGGGGTCTGACTTGGCGGAGGTAATTGCCCAAGCGTCGTTCTGCAAGACTGCAGGTAGTCCCTTATACATATACCTGCAGATCTGGCGGTCGCTCAGCTGATGGTTATTGGCCTCCAGGGAGGCGGCAATACTGATGACTCGGTGGCACCATTCTTGCACTGTCTCTCCCTTTACCATGCCTTGTTTGAGCCCCTTGATCCACTTCTCGTTGATTTCCCTGTCCTTCCCTCCAGTGCAGCGGTCTGCCATCCACTGAATGAAGTCAAAAGCGCTCCCCCGCTGTTTGACTTCGTCGTGCCACATGGACGGGACAGACTGCAAAATGAAATGTATTACTGCTGCGTTCTCTGCGGTCTTAGGCATAGCTGTCTCCAACGCTCCCATTGCTCCTTTTTGCATTGCGCAGGACTCCAGCTCTTCACGCCAGGCCCTGAAATTAGTGCGATCAGCCTTCAGCTGCGTAGACATCTTGGGATTGAAGGAGTTCATCGTGTATGCATACGAGCTTGCTGCAGTGCCTCCAGTGGTCTGTCCTGACTGTCCAGCTCCTGAGGAGGCCGTGCTGCCTCCTGCTGGTGTTGCCATAGTCTCTATACTGCTGGGATTACTTTCAGAAACCTTGCTTTGGGAACGAGTTTGAGGTCTGGTCAGACACTTCACTTGCTCTCACAGCGTTCAGCCTGACACAGCTGGTTTAAGTATACCCTTCCGGCGTACACCACAGCACTTTCAAGTATTCCACCCTTTCGAGGTCTAGCATGTACCCTTAATATGCAAGATATGCAAAATATTCTTCAGCAATTCAATTGACTGACCACCCGGACCTCCTGACGGTCTCACAACAATGACGACGGGTGATAATCTCAGGTCACTTCACGGAAATAAACTTCCCAAGATATTGAAGACTCTGTCGGTAGGCCTTCTGAGTGAATATCCATTTGTTTTTTTTTTTTACTTCTTCTTGCCGTCAGGCGAGTCCGTGGAAAACCCAGTACAGATGCATCCGATGATGCCATGCACTCCTGTCTGCCCCTTGGCTCAGCTGGAAGGGCGTGGGCCCATAACCTATAAAAGGTTATGGGCAGTGGCGTATCCTGTAAGCAAGCAGACAGGTCGTAAGTTCGTGCCTCTCCAGCTACAGTCCTTGACGACTGTCTGCTCTTTAGACACATGCAACTGCATGAACAAGACTGGCATCCTTATGTGCCCAGTATCTTTCCAAACCAGTTCCGTTACATGTTGATCTGTCAATGAGCATCTACACACGGATAAGCTCCTGACGGCTGAAAGCAAGTACCTTCCTATACTCAATCAAGACTCCGTCCCTTAGCTGTTTGGGAGACTTGATTGTCCACTAAGATGGTTCACTTACAAACAAGCAATCAAACATGAACACATTACCAATACACACCCTGCGTCACCGCACCTGTAAGCAAGCAGACAGGTCGTAAGTTCGTGCCTCTCCAGCTACAGTCCTTGACGACTGTCTGCTCTTTAGACACATGCAACTGCATGAACAAGACTGGCATCCTTATGTGCCCAGTATCTTTCCAAACCAGTTGCTCGACTATGCGGTGATCGCAGCTTTAATAGTCCTTTCACACTAACGCGTAATCTAAATCAGATTGTACCTTATGTTCGAAATAGACCTTATCCGAACGTGTCTTGAGGTACTTTATGTGGATAGTGGACCCGTATCCTAATAATGTACATTTGAAGATCACCTAAAGCACAAGGCATTCTATAATGTATGTTCACAACTCAACACTGACCCCCTCCTGCATCTTCTGCAGTTTGTTCAGTTGCGAGTGCGCTTCAGCACCCCCCCGAGCTGAATTTTGATGGCACAGCACTGACCATGACTGCTGTGAGGTCTCTGAAGTGGCAGGGGAACCATCCTGCCTGCTGGGGACTCCAGCCACAGGCCCGACTGAGCTCCTCAGCCTGCTGTGATCCTCTGGAGAGCTGGCCGTGGTAGCAGGAGATCCAGTGGGCTTGCACTCCACCACTGGGTCATCCTCTGCTTCCCAAAAATTCACGGGAATGGCTGTTGGTGAGCTGGGGACATTGGAATTGCCTCCCCTGCCCTGCGAGGACGCTCCTGAGAGCCATTGAGTGGATCCAGGTTGCACCTTAGACATACCCACTCTCTCCCCTCCTCTCAATTGCTCAAGGATTGTATCATCCCTGCTCTCTTTCCATACACCATTGCCTACGTACACTCTATAGGCCTTGGACTGTGGGCAATACCCAGTGAACATGCCTGGAATGGTCTTTGGTCCAAATACAGACCGCTGACCCGGGGGAATGTGAACATGTGCCACATAGCCCCATGTGCGCAAGGAAGCAACATAAGGCTTTACCCCATAGAACATCTCAGTAGGGGTCAGAGGCCTGCCTGTGGTGGGGCCCACGTTGTAAAGCAGGGTGGCAGACTCCAATGCCTCCTTCCACAAGGAAGGGTCTGCTGCAGCGTGCACCAACACGGTCCTTGTGCGCTCCTTCAGAGTCCGATTCATGCGCTCAGCAAGTCCATTTTGCTGAGGCGTGGATGGAGCTGATGTCTCCATTTTAGTGACCTGCTGAGCACAAAATTCTTTGAACTGATGATTCAGAAATTCTGTCCCTCTATCAGATCTCACACAATTCACCACTTTCTCATGAAATGTCTGCCAGTACTTCAAGAGCTCAATGAGGGCCTTGGGAATGGCTTCTTTCGACTTCACTGCCAATGAGGCTATCATATGGGATTTTTCATCAACCACAGTAACCCAAAAACGCTCTCCCGTGATTGCAGCTGGTGAAATGGGACCCACAGTGTCCACATGCACACTATCTAACACACTCTCTGCAGGCCTAGAGGAAGCTGGAAAGGGGGGCGAGAATGTTTCCCTTGTATACATGACTCACACTGGGCAGAACACTCTGAGCATGGAGCAAGGGACACATTGATCCCAGTGACCAGATCTTCGTTGTCCAGCCTTGTCATACTCTTAACCCCAGGATGCCCCAACCTTGCATGCCACAGTAGTCGATCTGTACACACGTGCCCTTTCCTGGCATGATACGAGGCAGCATAAGGACTGGACTGTGGCTGCGCATCATGCTGGCTCTTGACGGGACACACCCATTCTAAAAAAAACCGCCCTCGCTCTCTGGCTATCTGACCAGACCAGCCTGCTGGGCCTTTCATGGTCGTGTACCCACCTGCACTGTCAGTGAGGAATGATGCTCCATCCTGAATGGCTCCGGTGACAGAAATCAGATTAGTGTGTGCAGTGGGCACACACTGCACATTATGCAGCCAAAACACCTCTTGTCTGGCATTGACCAGACACACAGATTCAGTTGCAACTATCCCTCCTTTGGCGTCAGAAGTGGCCAAATGAAGAGGGAGGGGTTGGGCATGCATGACTGGGTTGTGTAGTAAAGACAGATCATTTACAATGTGCACCGATGCACCACTATCTATCAGCCACGAGGTACTGCAAGCCCCATGAGACGTAGGGGTAAGCACATTCAACGAAACGAACATAGGCTCACGAGCACCTGGAGGAGGTGGTGGTGGAAGATGCCAGCCCAGGAAGAAGGGGAAGATAGTGGACACAGATCCAGTAGCATGTGAGGTTGACACGGGAGGGCCTCCTCTGGATTGGCCAGCATCCCACCAGCTGGCTTGTTGCTGAGGAGCTCCAGTGCCCCACCACGCAGCTGGGCCCGCACTTGCAGCTTGCATTGTGCCATGTAGAGCTTGCAGCCTCTTCAGTTCCAGGCACTCCCTCCAGAAATGTCCCGTCCCGTTGCAGAAGCGACACGCCAGTTCCTCCTTTGGCCTCCTGCCACGTCCAGACCCTCGCCCCCTGCCTCCAGCGTTGTGAGCAGAAGAGCCATAGGGGGCCTAACTGTTAGGTTATGGGCTGGGCGTATTCCTGTGTGGTGGCAGCACGGAGGGTGTTAGTTACGGTCCTCTCTACTTGTTCGTTGTGAAGTAGAGCCAAGGACATTAACAATACAGGACTGATTGGTGACGTTAAGTAAACACCCGACGGGCTTGTGAAGTCCCAATCAAGTCTTACAAGCTGCTCTCTCGTTCTCTCATAACAACGGAATTCAAACTGCCCTAATCAGTTCTCACTCTGATAAGAACAAGCTCATTGTCCGATGCACAGAACGTCAAGCCCATACACCTAACATTATATTATAAAGGCTTACAGAGCCTCATATGTTCTATTCAGTTCACCATTACGTTACCTGTGTGGTGGCAGCACGGAGGGTGTTAGTTACGGTCCTCTCTACTTGTTCGTTGTGAAGTAGAGCCAAGGACATTAACAATACAGGACTGATTGGTGACGTTAAGTAAACACCCGACGTGCTTGTGAAGTCCCAATCAAGTGCCTGACCAACTCGAGCAGCCACCACTACCTTCTTGCAACAAACGTGTCTGTAACTTGCGTTATGTTTATCCACTTTCAAACACATGCTAACTACCGAGAGGTTATCTTTCCGTCCTGTTGGTGTCTTATTATTGTCACTGGCGGAATTGCCACTATTACTCCTCTGAGGGAAAGGCACAAATAAATAATCTAACACAACACTTCCCCTTGCCTTTTCCTCACAGAAACTTAGCAAGTCCCAGTGAGTTACGATGACCCTGAAACACTAACTTAAACTAGTGGCTTTGTAAAGATGTCAGCTATGTTTCTAGCAGACTGAACGTATTTGAAGTCAACCTGTCCCTTTGCAATAGCTTCACGTGCAAAATGACAGCTGATTGCAATGTGTTTCGTGTGTTTTGAATACACAGGATTCCTGAGGTGATTGATACACCCTTGGTTATCACAATGATTTTCACTATCCAAGGCCGTATTCCAATTTCTTCCAGGAATCCTCTCAACCAGTTAGCCTCCTTCACTACAGCACTAGCTGCCATGAACTCGGCCTCTACTGTTGATGTGGCTACAACAGATTGCTTCTTGCTTCCCCACACCACAGCTCCTCCAAACACTGTAAGAACAAAGCCAGTGGTGGAAAACCGGTGATCTTGATCACCACCATAATCTGCATCTACATATCCCTCCAACTCTGTTTCTTTTCCACCAAGGATCAGAACCAGGTCTCGGGTACCCTTGAGATATTTCAGCACACGGACTGCCGCATTCCAGTGTGCTGTGGTAGGTGACATACGGTACCGCGACAACACTCCAACAGCCTGAGCTATATCAGGACGAGTTGTGTTTGCTATATACAGTAGAGATCCTACCAGCTCACAATATCGATGCCCTGGAGGAAGTAAACTCCTAGCACCAATACTATTACTCCCATCCTTGGGAGCTGGCATTTGAGACATCACAAAATCTTTTGTCATTGGGGTATCTGGCCCAATTGACTCAAGATCTAGACCAAACTTCTCCACGAGTGCATCTATTATGGGAATGCAGCTCAAGGAGATCAACCCTTTTCTCTATCCCTGGTCACCCGACATCCCAAGAAGTCTTTCACCTCTCCCAAATCATGAATGGTGAATTCCTTCTTGAGAAGTCCTTTCACCCTCTCAACCTCTGAGATTCCTTTGGACACAATCAACAGATCATCAACATATATCAGCACATAAGATTTCCCACCATCCTCGGAGCATCTCACATACACACCAGCATCACTCATGCACACCTCATACCCCATGACCTCCAGCTTCTCATTCAGGGTTTTGTGCCATGCACGAGGAGCCTGCTTCAGCCCATACAGGGCCTTCTTTAAGCGACACACAGTGTTGCGATCACCATTCTCAAAGCCTGGAGGTTGTGTGACGTACACTTCCTCCTCCAATTCTACATTCAGGAAAGCAGTCTTGACATCTACCTGATGAATTTCAAGACCCTCTCTGGCAGCGACTGCCAGTAATGCCCTCCTGGCACCCTAACTGCTGGTTGGAGCAAATACCTCCATGACATCTACTCCAGGGATTTGCCTGCATCCCTGAGCTACCAATCTAGCCTTAAATCTCACCACATTTCCATGAGCATCCATCTTCACTGAGAAGATCCAATGCACAGGAATTACTTTGTGTCCATGAGGTCTAGGAACATACTCCATAACCTCATGGGTGCCAAGGGAATTCTGCTCTTCTTGCATGGCAGCCTTCCAGTATTCCCACTGTGGGGACATCTGAGCCTCTCTCAAACTAGAGGGAACATGAATCTTGCCAAATCTCACACCAGTGTGCTTCCCCTCATCTCCCTGACTCTTTAGAGATTTGTTACTTACACCATCTGAACCCACTACTCTTCCGCTGACACTCGCCGCACTACAGCTAGCAATTCTCTCATCAGTATCAGGGTTTTCTCTCATTCTTTCCTCTCTGAAGGACTCACACCGTGCACTGCTCAGCTTAGTGCTCCTCACACTCACATCATCTTCCCAAGCACAGTGTAACGGCAGGAAGCTGCCAGGTCCTGAAATGTGTAGGATTTTGGGCAGGAAGCTGCCGGGTCCTGAAATGAAGGTTCTGGAAAGTGGCACGCGTCTTGGCGTCGAAGGAAGTCCCGGTGCTGACCGGCTTGTAACAGATTCCGCTGAATGCTCTAACCTGACTGGTGTCTCGTCTCTCTCTCTCTTCCTTTGCCACTATAAGGTGGTATCGGCGAGTAAAGCACGGTTTTGCTAATCTACCTGTTGGGTATAATGTCGGCAGCTACTTTCACCACGTTGGTTACGTCGTATTGTGAGAAGTTGGGGGCGGCCAGCGATGTTGCCGAGCTTGATGCACTTGATCTCACGCTTGATAGTGACTACCCAAGGTTTCGTAGGAAGGATTTTGATGAACTGATGGCGAAGTGTAAGGTCGAGGTGGCGCGCGATAACTACGATGTCGGCGATCATACGGATCTGATCATTAGTTCGATTGCCCAGTTTTATGTCGCTACTGTTAAATTTCTAAAGATAGGTGCTCTTGCTGCTTTTCGTCCTGTCTGGGCTACAAGTTATGCGCGAAAGGTTTTTATGACGGAGGTTGCTCGTGATCCTGCGGTGTCGCACAAGCTTCCGTCTAATGCGTTAGGCAAGCCGCCGGTGTTCACGGGAAATAACACTAGGCACTGGGTTGCTATTGTTAAGAATTATGTTGAGGCACAGGGAATCAACGATGACCAGCAAAAGCTTCGCGTTGGCGTCTCATTTCTCTCTACAAGCATTCAGGGTCACTGGTCCTCGTATGTCGTAACCCATCCTTCCCCTACTTTCGAAGATTTTCAGCAATTCCTGTTTGATTTTTATGACAAGAATGTAGGGGTGACGGAGGCCCGCCGCCACTGGCAGGGGGTTCGTCAAGGTTCGAAGTCTGTTCAGGAGTATGCCTTGGCGTTTAACTCCGCCCTTGCCGACCTGAATTCCATGCCTGGTGGGGAGGTCACGGAGAATGAGAAGGTTACGAATTTTCTGAATGGGTTGCGTGCATCGTTGCATTCTCAGTGTCGAATTAACCACAAAACTGGTCGTGCTTTCGATTCGTATATGGAGCTCTACCAGATCGCTCATGGGCTCGATGATACTGTCGCTGAAGGGTTTCGTTCGCGCGGTTCCGATATGTTTTCTTCGAATCACCATGCTTATCGTGGGTTTGGTCGTTTCGATCGTGGGTTTGGTCGTCCGCGCGGTGTGTTTAAGGCTCGTGGGTTTCGTGCTCGTGGTCGCGGTTTTGATCGTGGTGATCGCTCGCATCATCGCCATGTCCCCAGTGCTCGTGGTCGCGGTTTTCATCATGGGTCTTTTCCATCCCAGTCCATGCCGCTCACTTGTTATGGGTGTGGCCTCCCTGGCCACAAGCAGTCCGAGTGCCCTATGACTCCCCGGTTCTCGCAAGGATCTGCGCAGGTACCGCAGGCCCCAGCACATCACGCCGGTCCCCCAAATTCTGGTCGCGGCAATGCACCGAGTGGGCGTGGATCCTCTCGTGGGCGTGGAAGCTTTGGCTGGTATGAAGACTTATCTTTCTCAAAACTTGTGGCTGCTCATGTTTGTTTGGAATGGGGACCTGGAATTGAAATCCTTGTTTGTGAAGATACCCCCAAAGTGAACATGCAAGATGGTCATGTGTATGCGTTCGTGCTTAAGCCCGAAAAAGCCCATGAAGTGCCCTCCGAGTATAATGCCCTGAAGAAGAATGCCCGTCAGATTGGCGCTTATTTTGTTTTGCCCAAACGAGTTGCTAAGGCAGTAAGTGTTGCTCCCCTTTTAAAAAGTAAAGAGAGAATTATGGAGGGGAGGCGCAACGAAAGTGTAGCTTTGAAAAGTGCGCATGGGGAAGAGAGAATTGTGGCTCCATGGTCTTTTGAAGTGTGGTATGACAAGAAGAGGCCCAGTATATCAATGGTGAGAAAAGAACACCCCGAAGCGCAAATGGTCTTGCGCGGTATGGTTGCAGGGGCAACCGCTGATTGTGCAGTTGATACCGGGGGAGAACTCTCATTCATCTCGGCAGAATTTCTGAAGAAAGTGAACATAACCCCGCAACAAGTGGATGAATTGGAAGTGGAAGTGGCCACGGGTGACATTGCGAAAGTGGTGCATCAAGTGAAGTTGAAAACAGTTTTCAAGTCTTTGCCTTGTGTCCATACTTATTATGTGCTACCAAAATTGGCTGGTGACTGTGATGTCTTGTTGGGCATGGATTTCCTTAAGCGTTATAAGGCCAAGATTGATGTAGCGGAAGATACGTGTACATTTTGGAACAGAGGGCGAGGCGTGATTGTTAAGTCCATTTCTGCTACTGCAAAGAGCGCTAGAAAGAAGTCCCCTGTCATCTCTGCGAGGCATTTGGCGCGCTGTATGAAGCAAGGCTGTCCAGTGTTTGTGGGCATGGTAAGCAAGAATGAAGGGCATGATAACGAGACACGCTCGGATGAGCAAGGGCATGAACATGTTGATAGGCAAGAGGGCAACGAAGCGCGTAACGAAGGGCATAGCGATTATGATCATGATGTTAAAGAGTTCGAACCTGCTTTTGGGCCTACAAACAAGGCCGATGTCCCTTCTGATAAAAGTGGATTGAATCACCCCATTTGTCAACATCTTCGTGCTGAGTTCAGTGATGTCTTTTCTGAGAAATTAGAAGGCCTACCTCCTGACAGACATCTGTTCCACACTATCCCATTGTATAGTGAACATGTTCCTCCATCCCGACCTGGTTACCGTTTAGCTTTGCCTGAGTTGCAAGAAGCACAGAGACAGGTTGCTGAACTTCTTGAGCAGGGATTGATTCAACCAAGTTGCAGTCCGTTTAGCAGCCCTGTTCTGTTTGTGAAGAAAAAGGATGACACGTTGCGTATGGTTATCGACTATCGTGCGTTAAACCGCATTACTGTCCCTGATCGTTATCCTCTCCCGCGGATTGATGAGTTGCTTGATAAACTGCAAGGTGCTGTGTGCTTTACAAGTCTTGATTTACTCTTTGCCTATCACCAAATTCGCTTGCAAGAGGAAGATGTTCCCAAAACTGCTTTCCGTGTCCCTTTTGGCCATTATGAGTTCAAAGTTCTACCCTTCGGTTTGACAAATGCCCCCGCTACTTTTCAACGTATGATGAATCGCGTATTCCATGACTTTGTGGCTGAAGGCTTTGTGGTAGTGTACCTTGATGATGTTTTGATCTTCTTTATAACCGAGGAAGAGCATAAACAGCATTTGCAAAAAGTTTTCGAGCGCCTACGTGAAGAGAAATTGTTTGTGAAGCTAAAGAAGTGTTCTTTTTGTCAGCCTGAACTACGCTATCTTGGCTTTATTGTGGGGAAGCATGGAATCAAGATTGATCCGGATAAAGTCGCAGCAGTGTTGAAGTGGGTCGTACCGACGACGGCCACTGAGATACGACAGTTTTTGGGCCTCTGCAATTTTTCGCGGAAATTTGTGCAAGGCTATAGTCAACTTGCTGCCCCGTTGAATCACTTATTGCGAAAAGGTGTCCCTTGGCTGTGGACTGATGCATGTCAAAAAGCGTTTGATGGGTTGAAGTGGGGCATCACAAATGCCCCAGTGTTGGCAATTCCTGATCTCTCCCCGAATGTGCCTAAGTTTCGGGTAGTGTGTGATGCCTCAAAGAATGGTGTTGGTGCTGTGCTTGAGCAAAATGGACGCCCATGTGCCTATATGAGCCGGAAATTTTCTGATGCCGAGAGAAATTATCATGTCACTCAGCAAGAGTTGGCTGCAGTGTGTATGGCATTAACTGATTGGCGATGTTATCTCCTTGGGAAACCCTTTGAAGTGGTCACTGATCATGCAGCAAACACGTTTTTGCCGTCCCAATCGGTTTTGAGCCTTCGGCAAGCCAGGTGGTCGGAGTTGCTCCAGATGTACTCTATAGAGTGGAAGTATGAGCCCGGTCGTACTAATGTTGCGGACCCTTTGAGTAGGAATCCAGCGTTCGTCGTTAGTTCTTTGGTGCACACTCCTAGAGGCTCTGTTCAGCATAGGGCCGCGATGGGGGGGCGCGGCATAGGTCATCGTATTAGGTGTGCTGTACTTACGCGCAAGGGGGCGCGTTCCACTGGAGGCGGTCCGGCCCCGCCATTAGGTGGGGTGGTCCCTGGAGCAGCAAGTGACTGGGGCGACGCGTGCCCGGATGGGTTCACCATGTGGTGCCCCGAGGGGGAAGACTGGTTGCACCGCATACGGACCGCGTATGAGAAGGATCATCTTCTAAGGGATGGGCGTAAAAGACAAAGAGCGAAGTTGGTCGCTAAAGATGGTTACTGGTTCCGTGAAAAGCAATGTATGTTCCCGAAATGGCAGATGGTAAAGATAAAGAGCTCAAAGAAGCCATTCTCAAAGAAAACCATGAAGTGCCACAGGCTGGCCATGTGTGGGCCGGACTAAAATGTTGGAGAAAATACAACGGTATTTTTGGTGGCCGAAGCTGAGGGAAGGTGTTTAAGATTTTCTTCGCGTTTGCGATGCGTGCCAGCGCAACAAGGTGGATACCTCACTGCCAGCTGGTCTGCTGCAGCCTCTACCAATTCCTTCACGAAGGTGGGAAAGCATCTCCATGGATTTTATTACTGACTTACCCAAAACGGTGAACGGGAATGATGCTATCCTTGTGGTTGTGGACAGACTGTCTAAATATGCGCATTTCATCCCAACAACTGATCAGCTGTCTGCTGAAGGTCTTGCTGATGTGTTTGTGGATCGTGTGTTCAAGCTGCACGGTATGCCTAAAGAGGTGTTGACTGATCGCGGAACGGTGTTCACGAGTGCCTTCACTAAAGCGTTGTTTAAAATTTTGGGCACGAGGTCTGTCTTTTCAACGGCTTATCATCCACAGACTGATGGCCAAACTGAGCGTGTGAATCGCATTGTGGAAGACATGTTGCGGCATTATGTTAGTCCTACACAACATGATTGGGATGTGCATGTGCCAGCCACACAATTCGCTTATAACAATGCTTATCAAGAATCCGTTCGCACAACTCCATTCCGGTTGGTGTATGGGGAGGATCCTATTGAGCCTTTTGCAGTGATTTCTGGGACCACTTTTCCGTCGGCTAAAAGATTTGCTATAAAGTTGCATGATGATCTCGCGTTAGCGAAGCGCAACCTGATTGAGGCACAAGATAGGCAGCGCACTTATGCTAACCAGGGGCGCAGACATGTTGAGTATGAAGTTGGGCAAGAAGTACTCTTGTCCACTAAGAATATTCGTTGGAAGCATCCTGGCACCAAGAAGTTTTTGCCTCGTTTCATTGGGCCATTCAAGATTTTGGCTAGAATTGGCGCTGTTGCATATCGGCTGGAGTTGCCTGATGAATACACCATTCACAATGTGTTTCATGTGTCGCTGTTGAAGCCATATCATAAGGGTGTCAATGTGGCTCCCTCACCTCCGCCAGATTGGATTGATGGTGATTGGGAATACGAGGTGGAGTGTATTTTGATGCATCGAGAGAAGAACGCTGCGCACCATGCGCCAAAGAAAGAATACTTGGTAAAATGGAAAGGCTACGGGCCTGAGCGAAACTCATGGGAACCAGAAGCATGATTAATAGAACATGCCCAAGAGGTTGTCCAGGAGTACTGGGCTGGTCGCGCTCTCAATGAGAAGGTGGGAACACGGAAGCGCACGAATGGTGTCGCGGCTGCAGGCAACGGTACTTAGAAGCGAAGTAATGCGCATGCCTCAGCAACTACGAATACTGCGCCTAAGACGAGGCGGACTTAGACACGGAGAGGCGATCTTTTCCTGCACTTGTTTGTTGCGGGTACAGCATGGCTGCCCGCCGGGGGGAGGGAGAAGGGCTTAGTTGCTCCCCGCGTGTCACCCCGTTGTTATACAAGTGGGAAGTTCAGTACGGTGAGCTGTATAGCGCGCGCATGATGTTAAGTGTAGATCATCGATCCACTTTGAAGCCCGCCATGACAATTTCAAGCAATGAATGATGATGAACAAAGCTCACTGACGTACCCTGGCGTACCTCACTATTGGAGGCTCAACAAATTTGTCGCCTAAGCTATGTGTGTAAAAAAATATTGTTGCTTGAGTGTAGACGGCATGTACACTGCTTGAAGAACTCTTACCTTACAGAGTCTTGCTCGTGATGACTGCTCTGATGTGAGCGAGGACGCTCCCATGTAGGGGAGGGGGAAGTTGTAACGGCAGGAAGCTGCCACGTCCTGAAATGTGTAGGATTTTGGGCAGGAAGCTGCCAGGTCCTGAAATGAAGGTTCTGGAAAGTGGCACGCGTCTTGGCGTCGAAGGAAGTCCCGGTGCTGACCGGCTTGTAGCAGATTCCGCTGAATGCTCTAACCTGACTGGTGTCTCGTCTCTCTCTCTCTTCCTTTGCCACTATACACAGGTACCTCCCGAGGAGCTTTTGTAATTATGAGAATTTCCACACTGTCTGAGCTCCTGGTTCACCTCCACATTCTCACTCTTACATACCACTTGGGGCTCAGGCTCCAAGGGTCTCTCACAAGCAGCCGAGGAAGGACACTGTGTAATGCCTGGCTTCCCCTCATTCTCATATTGGGAGAGTCCAGAACTCTCACACGTTGCCACATCAGGATGTGACCTCTCACCACTTACAGTATCCTCCCATGCACAGGTACCTCTCAGCCTGCACTGGTAATTTGGTACACTCTCACATTGTCTGTGCAGCTGATTCACCTCCTCACCATGTCTCTTACATGGGTACTGGGAGGCAGTCCCAGTACTGCTCTCACATGCATTGCTGGCTGTCCCTGAGAAGTTGGAGAGGCACCTCTCAGGTGTGTGGCTGTCACCACTGTCCCTCCCCTGTACCCGTTGCAGGAGAAGGGAGCCAGCCTCTCTCAAGTCAGATTCATCCCTTACAAACAACTCATTCACTGGACAGGACCCTTCCATGCAACTCAGCTTCCCGGGACCATTCTCAGCCAATTCTGTGGCTGCTCCTCTCACAGCACTAACATTCAGGACATTTCTCTCATGGTGAAGTCCCTCTGCCTGCACTTCCCCTGGTCCCAGTGACGGTATGTCACTTTCAGTAATCCCCTCTTCTCCCTTGCTCTCTCCCATCTCCTGTGACAGCAAGAGTTCTCTGGCTTGAGTACGTTGCTCAAATCTTTGGGCTCTGGTTAAGCCATCAGAAGATAAATTAGAATTCTTCAGCGCTGCAGGTCTTAGCAGCTCCTGTGCTCGCAGCATTTGTTGCTGTCGTTCGTTGTCAAAAGGAGTGCCACGAGCCAGCTCCAGTGCTGCTTCAATGGTTTGCCGGATTTCCTGCGGGTCTCCCTCTCTTTGGTGATCAGGCTCGGGCTCAGCCTTCTCAGAGGATCTTGGGCCGTCTGGAACAAGGGCCGGCTGTGGATTACAGGCTGGCTCTGCCTCGTAGTCTGCTTCCTGGGTATCTACCTCAGTAGGACTCGGACTGGGAGAGGTAACTGACACAGGGAACTGACGGGAAACGTGGTTCTCAGAGGGACTGGGGCACTGGAACTCCAGGGATTGGGTTGGAAGGGCACCCATGCCCACTCTGGTAGCTCCCCTGAGATGTTCCACAAAGACAACATCCCTACTCTCTCTCCATACCCCTCCACCCATGTATATGCGGTAGGCTTTGGAAGATGCAGAATATCCTGTGAGCATGCCTGGAGCCGTTTTCGGAGCAAAGACAGGTCTCTGCACATCTGGTACGTGAACATAAGCCAGGCAGCCCCAAGTGCGCAGGAGTGAAACATCAGGCTTGTAACCCCAAAATAATTCAAGAGGAGTAAGGTTCCTGCCTGAACAAGGGCCCATATTGAGTAGGGTAGAAGCTGTCTCGAGCGCCTCCTTCCATAGGGTTGGGCTTGCTGCTGCAAAGGCAAGGATAGTCCTGGTTCTCTCCTTCAGCGTGCGGTTTGCTCGTTCAGCTACTCCATTTTGCTGTGGGGTGTAGGGGGCTGAAGTCTCCAGTTTAGTGCCCTGAGACGCACAGAACTCCTTGAATTTGGCGTTAATAAATTCTGTGCCCCGATCACATCTGATGCACTTCACTGTAGTTTTCCTTTGGGTTTGCCAGTACACTAGGAGGTCTCTGACAGCAGCACTTATGGTATCTTTGGATTTTACCGGAATGACAGCTTTCCACTGTGAGGATTCATCCACCACTGTAACCCACAGACGTTCCCCAGTAATGGCTGCAGGAGTGATGGGACCCACTGTGTCAATGTGCACCCTGTCAAGAGGTTCAAGGGCAGGTCTGCTGCTAATCCCGAATGAGGGTCTGGCTGTCTTTCCCTCGATACAAGCCTCACAGTGCACAGGACAATTATCACAGGGAAACAGGGAAGTGTCAATTCCAGTCACCAGTTCTTCCTTTGCAAGGCGCTGCATCCATGGTTATCCTGGGTGCCCCATCCTGCTGTGCCACAAGTAGCGTCTGGAACAGTTGTGGGACATGTTGCTGGGTTTTGAGGTCTTGGCTGCATTGGCAGTTAGTTTGGGGTGACTACTTCCCCTGACAGCCACTAATCGGTGGATATAGTACAGTCCCATTTCAGCAACAACAGAGACCCTCCAGTTGTTTGGACCACTGACATGCACGAATGCCCCAACACTGTCTGTGTGGAATACTGCACCATCCCTCAAGGCAGCTGAAACTGACAGAATATTTGTACTGGCTGAAGGGACACACTGCACGTGGTGAATCCACAAAGGAATGCCTTGGGGGCTCAAAACACAGACTGATCCGGATGCAATAATGCTACCTGTGGCATCAGAGGTTGCTAGATGCAAGGGAATTGGTTTGGAATGGACCGTGGGATTATGCAGTAAGGCTGGGTCATTTACAAGATGGACTGATGCTCCACTATCCACCAGCCAGGAATGCAGAGGGAGTTTGCGAGAAGTCTGGTCCAAGATATTATGGGACACTGCATAGGGCCTACCTTCAGGTGGGGGAGGAGGAGGAGCAGGAGGTTGGAACCAGGCAGGGAAGGCATCTGTCTGAGGGTGAGCCATCTGAGCTGCAGGTGGGGGAAGACCTCCCATTTGCGGCTGTCCCTGGGTCCACATACCCTGCAGCTGCTGCACTGCTGCCACAACGTTTCTCTGGGTCTCCTCATCTCTGCGCTGGAGCTGCACCGGGCGCTGGAGCAGCACCAGGAGTGGGAGCTGGAGCATCTGCTGATGGTCAGTGTTGTGTTAGATTATTTATTTGTGCCTTTCCCTCAGAGGAGTAATAGTGGCAATTCCGCCAGTGACAATAATAAGACACCAACATGACGGAAAGATAACCTCTCGGTAGTTAGCATGTGTTTGAAAGTGGATAAACATAACGCAAGTGACAGACACGTTTGTTGCAAGTTGGTAGTGGTGGCTGCTCGAGTTGGTCAGGCACTTGATTGGGACTTCACAAGCACGTCGGGTGTTTACTTAACGTCACCAATCAGTCCTGGATTGTTAATGTCCTTGGCTCTACTTCACAACGAACAAGTAGAGAGGACCGTAACTAACACCCTCCGTGCTGCCACCACACAGGTAACGTAATGGTGAACTGAATAGAACATATGAGGCTCTGTAAGCCATTAGAATATCATGTTAGGTGTATGGGCTTGACGTTCTGAGCATCGGACAATGAGCTTGTTGTTATCAGAGTGAGAACTGATTAGGGCAGTTTGAATTCCGTTGTTATGAGAGAACGAGAGAGCAGCTTGTAAGACTTGATTGGGACTTCACAAGCACGTCGGGTGTTTACTTAACGTCACCAATCAGTCCTGTATTGTTAATGTCCTTGGCTCTACTTCACAACAAACAAGTAGAGAGGACCGTAACTAACACCCTCCGTGCTGCCACCACACAGGAATACGCCCAGCCCATAACCTAACAGGTTATGGGCCCACCACTCACCCGTTGAGTGTGGGTGGCTCTACAACCGGAGGGAGCTAAAGCTGAATGGCCAGGAAGAGGAAGGCAAAGCAGACGGCTCGTAAGACGACCTGCTTGAACGTTCCTGCCCACCTGAGAACCGGACCTCCTTCTTACAACGATCGCATCAGAAACGGAGGACTGCAAGGCTGCCGCACCCCAGACGAACGGGCAATCATCGTGAAAGACTTCGTGTTCCACCTCTACGCAGGACGTCCACTTACTCTGCCCGAGGGGTTTGTCTCAAGATTCCCCACGTATCCTGCTTACAAGTTCACTCCTTGGGAAGTGTCCTTTGTTAATTTGGAGCCAGGATTTTTCACAAGGGAGAAGTTTCGAAAATATTGCAAAGCACAGCAGTGGATCAACAGAGAACAAGAATTTGCAGAACACTCAGCGTACCAGTCAGTTGAGGCAGCATTGGCAGTGCTTCCTCCAAAAGTGTTTCAAGATTGCTTGATTCAGGACATTCGCGACGAGTCTGATTGGGAGATAGATTCCGAGCTTGCAGACACTGTGACGTGATTGGGTGGGAATGTTCCTAATTTCTGTGAACAATACTCTGATTTGTAAAAATGACAACCAAGAAGAAAAGTCTGGCATCTAGAGGAGGGTCTGCCTCTGCAAGTGAAACCAATACCTCCACACCCGTGAGAGAACCGTGTACTCCCAGGACATCCAGGGGAGAAGGGGATGAGTTGCCAAAGGTCTTACCCAAACTAGTGAAGGTTCACATTAAACTGAAGGAACGTGGATATAATATCATGATTTGGAGGAATGCTTATACAGCTGCAAATGAGGCAAAAGGTTCCCTTCCTGCAGTACTGGAGGCAATGCCTGGCACCACGCATGATGCAGCTGCATTGCTTTTGCGGTATGAATCCGTGCCGGAAGAATGGCATGGAGAGTTATCTGAAATTGCCTCAGCATATGATGCATTTGAATATGTTAGCAGAAAGTTCATTGGTGGCTACAACCTTCAGGTAAACATGGACAAGCTACAAGAGATGAACCAGGGTATGAAGCATGATGAAACAATCTCCCAGTATGTCAGTCGCATGCTCAATTTGAAAGCATGTCTGCAAAGAAACAATCATCCTTTTATGGATAGCTATGTAGCTACCCTCATTGTGCAGGGTCTGCCTGAAACAGCCAAGGAGACCGGCAGCCTGTCCACAGCAGTAGGGACCCCACTCAACAAGCTGGCAGACCTGCTGAGGACCACAGCCATCGCCCTGGGGTTTGATGAGACTGCCCCACGTCAGCCACGAGTCCTGGCTGTTCCCCAGGGCAGCAACAGAGTCAGCCTCCCTGCAGCATCAAGTGGAGCCAACCCTTCACCCTCAGCCGGACAGTCTGATGCCAGAGGAGTGTGCAAGTACTGCAATAAAAAGGGGCACTATTGGAGGGATTGCCGCAAGAGGCGCCTTGGGGAGGCCCAGGGATTCCACTCTGAGCTGGCACGGCGGCTGCTGCTGCTGCCATAACTGCTGCAGCTGATGCTGTGACTTGCACTGACTCTGCCAGGGGGATATCCTGGTACTCCAAGTTCTCAATGGCAGTGAGGATCGTCTCCAGCATGTTGTAGGGGTCTGACTTGGCGGAGGTAATTGCCCAAGCGTCGTTCTGCAGGTAGTCCCTTATACATATACCTGCAGATCTGGCGGTCGCTCAGCTGATGGTTATTGGCCTCCAGGGAGGCGGCAATACTGATGACTCGGTGGCACCATTCTTGCACGTGCACTGTCTCTCCCTTTACCATGCCTTGTTTGAGCCCCTTGATCCACTTCTCGTTGATTTCCCTGTCCTTCCCTCCAGTGCAGCGGTCTGCCATCCACTGAATGAAGTCAAAAGCGCTCCCCCGCTGTTTGACTTCGTCGTGCCACATGGACGGGACAGACTGCAAAATGAAATGTTTTACTGCTGCGTTCTCTGCGGTCTTAGGCATAGCTGTCTCCAACGCTCCCATTGCTCCTTTTTGCATTGCGCAGGACTCCAGCTCTTCACGCCAGGCCCTGAAATTAGTGCGATCAGCCTTCAGCTGCGTAGACATCTTGGGATTGGAGGAGTTCATCGTGTATGCATACGAGCAGTGCCTCCAGTGGTCTGTCCTGACTGTCCAGCTCCTGAGGAGGCCGTGCTGCCTCCTGCTGGTGTTGCCATAGTCTCTGTACTGCTGGGATTACTTTCAGAAACCTTGCTTTGGGAACGAGTTTGAGGTCTGGTCATACACTTCACTTGCTCTCACAGCGTTCAGCCTGACACAGCTGGTATAAGTATACCCTTCCGGCGTACACCACAGCACTTTCAAGTATTCCACCCTTTCGAGGTCTAGCATGTACCCTTAATATGCGAGATATGCAAAATATTCTTCAGCAATTCAATTGCCTGACCACCCGGACCTACTGACGGTCTCACGACAACGACGACGGGTGATAATCTCAGGTCACTTCACGGAAAAAAAAAAAAAAAAAAAAAAAAAAAAAAAACTTCCCAAGAGATTGAAGACTCTGTCGGTAGGCCTTCTGAGTGAATATCCAGTTGTTCCTTTTTTACTTCTTCTTGCCGTCAGGCGAGTCCGTGGAATACCCAGTACAGATGCATCCGATGATGCCATGCACTCCTGTCTGCCCTTGGCTCAGCTGGAAGGGCGTGGGCCCATAACCTGTAAAAGGTTATGGGCAGTGGCGTATCCTGTAAGCAAGCAGACAGGTCGTAAGTTCGTGCCTCTCCAGCTACAGTCCTTGACGACTGTCTGCTCTTTAGACACATGCAACTGCATGAACAAGACTAGCATCCTTATGTGCCCAGTATCTTTCCAAACCAGTTCCGTTACATGTTGATCTGTCAATGAGCATCTACACACGGATAAGCTCCTGACGGCTGAAAGCAAGTACCTTCCTATACTCAATCAAGACTCCGTCCCTTAGCTGTTTGGGAGACTTGATTGTACACTAAGATGGTTCACTTACAAACAAGCAATCAAACATGAACACATTACCAATACACACCCTGCGTCACCGCACCTATAAGCAAGCAGACAGGTCGTAAGTTCGTGCCTCTCCAGCTACAGTCCTTGACGACTGTCTGCTCTTTAGACACATGCAACTGCATGAACAAGACTGGCATCCTTATGTGCCCAGTATCTTTCCAAACCAGTTGCTCGACTATGCGGTGATCGCAGCTTTAATAGTCCTTTCACACTAACGCGTAATCTAAATCAGATTGTACCTTATGTTCTGTTCGAAATAGACCTCATCCGAACGTGTCTTGAGGTACCTTATGTGGATAGTGGACCCGTATCCTAATAATGTACATTTGAAGATCAACTAAAGCACAAGGCATTCTATAATGTATGTTCACAACTCAACAGATTTGCAGAACGTGAAGGAACAGCAAAAGACAAGGGAGTAAGGGGATGGCGCCCGTGATTCAGGAAGAAGGGTGTCTGCAATGTGGAAGCCTGGAGAGAGTTATTGTAAGCAAACTCCACCATGCTTACCTACTTGGACTAGTCATCCTGTCTCGGCCCCACAAACCCTCTAAACATGTCTTTCATGGTCCGATTCATTCTCTCTGTCTGCCCGTCTGTCTGAGGGTGGTAAGCAGTAGACATAGCAATCTCAGTACCCATTAATTTAAAAAGGGCCTTCCAGAAGTGACTAGTAACTCTAGGATCTCTATCACTAACAATGGATGTAGGCATACCAAACCTAACAAAGACCCTGTCAATGAAAAGTTGTGCAAGTTGAGGTGCAGTGATGGTTTTCGTGCATGCAGCTAAGACACACAACTTAGAGAACCTATCAACAAATACCACAATAGAATCAAAACCACAGCAGACAGGTAAATCAGTCACTAAATCAAGGGAAATGCTCTGCCAAGGTCCATCCGGAATGGGCAGTGGCTGAAGCAAACCATAAGGTACGACTCCAGTCCCTTTAGTGCGCTGGCAGGTGTCACAAGACCTGCAAAAGTCCCTGACTGATGAGCTGAGACGTGGCCACCAAAACTCCTTGCACACTAGCTCATACATCTTGTTAATACCAAGATGTCCAGAAAAGGGTGTGGCATGGCACTCTTTCAGCACCTTCTCTCTCAATGCATAAGGTACATAGACCTTCCCTGACTGCACAGAATAAGGTACAGAGTCTCTCAATACCAAAACACCTTCATCCACAAGTTTAGCAACTGTGGGATCAGAAACACAGAGCAAGGCAATCTCTTGTAGGAGAGAAGAGACAGAAACAGAGGAGACATGCATCACTGCAAGGTCAACACGCCTGGACAAAGCATCTGCAACCACATTATCTGTAACGGCAGGAAGCTGCCAGGTCCTGAAATGTGTAGGATTTTGGGCAGGAAGCTGCCGGGTCCTGAAATGAAGGTTCTGGAAAGTGGCACGCGTCTTGGCGTCGAAGGAAGTCCCGGTGCTGACCGGCTTGTAACAGATTCCGCTGAATGCTCTAACCTGACTGGTGTCTCGTCTCTCTCTCTCTCCTTTGCCACTATATCATCAGTGCCCTTAACATACTTTATATCAGGCATAAACCTCATAATCTCAGTGAGCCATCGTTCATGCCTACTTGTCCTAACAGGAGCAGTCAACAAATACTTTAAAGCCTGCTGGTCAGTGTGAACTGTAAATTTAGCACCCAACAGCAAATGCTTCCATTTCAACAGAGCATGCACAAGAGCAAGTAACTCTCTATCATAAGGGGCTAATTTTGTTATGGCAATCAGCGGAAGAGTATTTGACTGAGGCAAAGAGATCCGTTCATGAAGACGAAGATAGCGACTGATTACAATGCGTGAAGTTCTCGTCTTATGCGACGCAGAGCGGCCAATTATAGAATGTACGCGTTCATCTAAGTATATATGAAAACCAGAGAGAACTGTACGGGATCTCCCCATGCACGCATATGAAGTACAAGGTAATGGTTGTCTTTACATTCCCTCCCCCTTGGAATGAAGATGACGGGCAAGGGCCCTTCTTCATGAAACGCAGATCATGAAGATAGATCAAAAAGGCAAAGGAAACCCTTCCGATCTTGCGCAATTAACCCACACACATCGGGTCAATTACAAGTTGCAGAGAGACAAGACATTGGAAGATACTCCAGGCAGGGAAACGAGGAACAATTCCCTCCAGTAGCACAGAAGATGGCCTTTAAGGGCCTTCCCTTCCAATAGAAAGTCGCATCTAGGGAAGAACTGTCCACCAGTATAAGTTGATTCCAAGGGGCATGGCTCCCAATCCATATTACTCCCCCCCCCCCCATCATTCAACCCAAGTACAGTAGAACAGTAAGCCAGAAAAATAAGGTACAGTGTACCTTATGCTGTACTGTGTGTTGTACTGCTTTTTGAAAGAGGGTCCACAGAGCCTAATTGCAAGGCAACAAACACCATAAGGAGTACCATCCCAGCCCCAAACCCTCCCAACCCAGAACCCACCCTCCCAAGTCTAAGCGCAGCCGCAGTACAGAGACCCATGCGGCGAAGATCCAGGCTGCCAAGAGGAAATCATTGCTCCAGCAAGGTCATGGCAGTACTGGCGCAGTCGCGATAAGGTCTGTCAGGTGCCTGACATTCCGAAGCGCCTCCCAGGAATTATCATGATCTGACCAGCCTTTCCATTTCACAAGAAAGCGCCAAGATCGTCCAAATTTCCTCTTGCCCAGGATGGTCTCCACTTCATAGTAATCTCCTTGTCTGCCTGTATACAAAGGACCAGGGTTTGTAGGTTCTGCAGTAGGGTTAGTGGACGATACGTATGGCTTCAATTGAGACACATGAAAAACAGGGTGAATCCTAAAATCAGCAGGCAATTCCAGCTTAAATGCATTCACACCTACAGCTTCCAGGATACAGAAGGGGCCCATATAGTTTAGAGATCAACCCAGGAGGGAGCTGGTTTTGGCGCACAGCCAATAACACTGAATCTCCAACCTGGAAAGGATGATCCCTCCTCTTCCTGTCAGCATAGGCACCGACGAGCGCATAGGAACAGCAGTGGACAAAGGCGTAAGAGGGTTTCTGCCATGGTTCAGGAAAAAGGGGCTATGCTGAGTAGTGGCCTGTACTGAATTATTGTAAGCGAATTCCACAATGGCCAAATACTTGCACCAATCATCTTGCCTGGGACCCACAAACCCTCTCAGCATGTCTTCAACGGTCCTATTAGCCCTCTCAGTCTGACCGTCGGTCTGAGGGTGGTACGCAGTAGACATATTCAGTTGCGTGCCGAGTAAGGACATGAATGCCTTCCAAAAATGACTAGTAAACCTAGGGTCTCTGTCAGATACAAGGGAAGTAGGCATGCCAAACCGTCTAAATACTGTGTCAATGAAGATCTGAGCCAACTGAGGTGCATTCACAGTTTTAGAACAAGGCGCTAAGACAATCAACTTGGTCAAACGATCGACAAAGACTACGATGGAGTCATGTCCACAGCACAATGGCAGGTCTGTCACCAGATCCAAAGAAACACTCTCCCAAGGCGACTCTGGTACAGGCAAGGGCTGCAACAATCCAAAAGGTACTTTGCTAGTCCCCTTCATCCGTTGACAGCTAGTGCACTCTCTGCAGTACCGACGTACGGCAGACAACATGGCTGGCCAATAGAAGAACCTGCACACTTGCTCAGCAGTCTTGTGAGCGCCCAAATGGCCTGAAAGAGGTGTGCTGTGACACTCTGCTAGGATCCTCTCCCTCACAGGGCCTTCTGAAACAGAAGTCTTGTCATGCTCGGTATACAGCAACCCCCTTTTCCAACTCACGGTTCCCTGATCCAACAAACCAGGGACCTGTGGATCATTTTCATAACCCTTACTCAACTCTTCCAACAAGGTGTCTGACACAAGAGAGGAGACATGCAGAGTAGCTAAGTCTGCGCGCCGACTCAACGCTTCCGCGACCACATTATCAGTACCTTTGACATATCTAATGTCAGGCATGAACCTCATAATGTCAGTCAAAAAGCGCTCTTGTCGATCAGTACGCGTCGGTGCAGTTAAGAGGAATTTTAAAGCTTTTTGGTCAGTGTACACAGTAAACTTCCCCCCAATCAGCAAATGCTTCCACTTACGCAGGGCGTGTACAAGGGCCAATAATTCTCTGTCATATGGAGCCAACTTTCGCTCACTGGGCTGCAGTTTTCTAGACTCAAAGGCGATCGGCTGCAGTCCCTTACCTTGATCTTGCTGTAACACACACCCAATAGCAAAGGCAGATGCATCCACATGCACGACAAAAGGTTTTTGCAAGTCTGGTGGGAGCAAACAAGGAGCAGTACACATCAGATGTTTCAATTCACGGAAAGCCTTCTCATGCAAGTCATCCCATTGCCATGGAGCATCCTTTTTAAACAACTCAGTAAGAGGGAAGGCAACATGAGCAAAGTGGTCTGCAAATGTATCATAGAACTGTAGAAGACCCATGAACGAACGAAGTTCAGACACACAGGTAGGGGTGGGCCAATTCATGATAGCCTCAACCGTCTTCGGGTCCACCCTCACTCCCTCACTGGAAATGACATGTCCCAAATACTCCACCTCGGGTGTGCAAAACAAACACTTGGAGCGTTTACAGAAAAACTGATGGTCTCGTAGTGCCTGAAGTACAAGTCTCAAGTGTTGCAAGTGTTCCTCAAAAGACTTACTATATATGAGGATGTCATCTAAATAAACCAGCACAAACCTGTCTAAGTAAGGCGCCAGAACCGTATTCATCACGTATTGAAACGTTGCGGGGGCGTTTGTCAGACCAAAGGGCATCACAGTAAATTCATAGTGACCATACTTTGTCTTAAAAGCAGTCTTCTCTATACTATTCTCATGCATACGGATCTGGTGGTACCCAGAGGCTAAGTCAAGTTTAGTAAAGAGCTTACTACCACACAACTGCTCGAACATTTCATCGATACGTGGCAACGGGTGTTGGTTTCTTATAGTCAATTTGTTTAGAGCGCGATAGTCAATACACAACCGCCAACCACCGTCCTTCTTGGGGACAAAAAGGATGGGAGCACCGTAAGGACTAGAGCTGGGCCTGATGTACCCTCGTTCCAGCAACTCCTGCAGCTGTGCCCTAAGCTCAGCAAGCTGAGCTCCCGACAGCGGGTAAATGCGGGAGGCAGGAGGTCGAGCACCAGGTTCCAGGTGGATTTCGTGGTCTCCGACTCGAGGTGGTGGAAGACTGTCAGGCAAGCCTGATAGGACATCCGAGAACTCCTGCAACAAGTCCTCCAACCCCGGCTGGGCATGTATTGGTTCAGAATCCCGTTGTACAGGTTTCAACTTGAGCACGTACAATTCTGTCAAATCAGAAGCAAATCTATCCAACTCTATGGCAGAAATCACATATTTAGGCACATCAGAACGCTGACTACCCACCAAAACATGTGTGCTTTCACCATCAACAAGACAAACAGTGTTCAAGCGCCAATTTACACATGGATTAAACGCTGTCAACCAGGGCTTTCCTAACACAACATCATAGGTATGCAGCTCTGTAGGCAAACAATCCACTCGGAACTGAAACGACCCCACAGACAAGTCAACTGCACACACCTGATCAGTTACCTTGGCTCTACCATCAGCGAGGTTCACTGTCAACAACGAGTTGAGAGGCATAGTGGGTAAAACAAGAGCATGCATAAACTCTTCACTCACAAAATTAGCTGTAGCACCACTATCCAATAGCACCCTACATGCAACACCCTGCACCAATCCCTCAAACTGGATACACGTATGTGACAAGTCAGGAGTCGCTACAGTAAAATCTGCGCTCATCTGTGCAATATGATGAAGGGGCTGGTACGTGAGTTTACTAGGTAAAGCTACAAGCCTAGTAATTACAGACACCTCAACCATGTCCCGCCCGAAAACACTCTTAACAGTGGGAGGTGCCTGAATCGCAGTAGATTCTCCCCATAACTGCAGTAGAGATGTCCAAGGGATAACGATGGTCGCATGGCGTTGCTCCTGCAGTTCTGGCCCTACAGCCTCCCCACCTGTGGACCTGGGGCAAAGCAGTGTTACCCTATCCCCGGGAAGGGCCCGTGTAATCACTCTTTCCCAAGCCATGGGAGCAGCTTCAGAACTCAAGGAAACAACCAACTCATGGGATCCATCAACATGCGTCTCTCTACCCTCACACTGCTCACAAGCAGGGGTGATCAGCCCAAAAGGGGTTTCAGACACAGGCAAGCGTTGCGAACTCGTCACATGAGTCACAACACTCTCAGAAAAGGTGCGTAGGTAGGTAACAAACTCGTCAAACGCGGGAAGAACCGGGATCCCTGTTTGAATCTCCATGGTACCAACACCTGTCACACCCCACAGCCACACCTATTAGGCAGCCGTTTTGTTTTTTACTTTTCTCATTTCAGGGTGTAAGACCCAGCATGCATCGACATTATGTCCGGGTTTGCCGCAATGGGGGCAGGTAGGCTTATTAGCCTCCTTAGCCGGGAGAGAAGGTGTGGGTTTGGTCTGGGATCCTCCGGAGGGAACCCCCTTCTGCCCGCCACCCTGAGGAGGGACACTTGCATGCAGATCAGATACTGCAACTGCAAGTGTGAACACCTCTTCCAGCGTCTGCGGACGCTGCACCGTAATCGACCTGCGCAGGTCATCCCGACACCCACGCTTAAACACAAACATTAACATCGCATCTGACATGCAGCCAGGTGCTTTGGCCCTACACGCATTGAAATGCGCAACATACTCCCTCATGGACCGTTTTCCTTGTCTCATGACAAGAAAAGGCTCAAAGTAAGTATCCGTCAGCTCCACTGGTCGGACGGCCTCCTGTAAAGCCTGCATGTATGCGTGGAACGTTGCCAATTCCACGGCTTGCCCTTTAGCTGCCAATTGAGTCCGTGAGACGAGCCAATCAAGAGCCTTGCCCCGTAGAAACATACTGGCCATATCAACGGCTACGTCTCCTGACAGATCTACACGATTCGCACGCAAGTACGTACGAACTTGCAGAAAATGGGCATCCAACATGTCAGGATCTCCATAATACAACATGGGTTCAGGAAACTTGGTCTTCACAGCCGAGATGGGAACTTCCCTCAAGGTGGGGTCCGGAACCACAGGAGACGGTGCTGGGAAGACCATTCCACGCGAGCGCATCTCTGCTAGAAGAGATGCATCACTTAGACGGCTTGCATCTTGCACCACAGCACTGCCTGGGCGGCTCTCCGCCTCCTCATCAGTGGTGTCGTAAGTGGCTCCCGGGTCAAAGCCCCGAGCCAGCATCGACTCGTATAAAGGTTTGGAAACAAAAGTAGACACATCTACACGCTCAGGATCAACAAAATTCGGCCCTGAAGTGGGGATTCCAGCAGGAACCATCTGCTTCCTAGGCGTCGTAAAACTGACCCGCTTGCGCGGAGCCCCTGTCCTGGTTCGTCTCATCACAAACGCACCTAAGCCAAAGAAACAAGAAGATCAAGCGACAACTATGTCGCCGATACCAGTGTCATGGCAATCAGCGGAAGAGTATTTGACTGAGGCAAAGAGATCCGTTCATGAAGACGAAGATAGCGACTGATTACAATGCGTGAAGTTCTTGTCTTAAATGCGACGCAGAGCGGCCCATTATAGAATGTACGCGTTCATCTAAGTATATATGAAAACCAGAGAGAACTGTACGGGATCTCCCCATGCACGCATATGAAGTACAAGGTAATGGTTGTCTTTACAAATTTCCTCTCAGGGGGCTGGAGTTTCCTGGACTCAAAAGCGACAGGCTACAGACCCTGTCCTTGATCCTGCTGCAAAACAGCACCCACAGCAAAGCCTGAGGCATCTACATGTATTACAAACGGTTTGTCTAAGTATGGCATTAAAAAACATGGAGGAGTGGACACAAGATCCTTCAATGCAATGAAGGCTTGGGCTTGAGGTCCCTCCCAAGTCCAAGGCACATCCTTCTTCAAAAGTTCAGTAAGGGGAAATGCAACATCTGCAAAATGATCTATAAATGTGTCATAGTATTGAGTTAAGCCTAAGAAACCTCTCAACTGTGACACATTCAAGGGAGTGGGCCAGTCCCGGATGGCTGCAACCTGCCTCGGATCCACCATAACACCTTGGGGTGTCAACAAGTGTCCCAAGTATTCCACCTGCTTAGAAACAAACTCACATTTAGATCTTACAACAGAATTTATGTTCCCTAAGCACTGACAGGATAATACGTAAGTGCTCCATGTGTTCTTTAACAGACTTAGAATATATCAGGATGTCATCCAGGTAAACCAACACAAACCTATCCAGAAAGGGAGCCATGATAGTATTCATAACAGATTGGAATGTTGCAGGAGCATTAGTAAGTCCAAAAGGCATCACTGTGAATTCATAGTGGCCATATCTGGCTTTAAATGCTGTTTTCTCAATACTGTCCTCATGCATCCTAATCAAATGATAACCAGAAGCAAGATCCAGCTTAGAAAAGACATAACTAAAATGCATTTGCTCAAACATTTCATCAATCCTTGATAAAGGGTCACTGGCAGGACGAGTTTTGCCTGAATCGTCCTGGAAAGTTCCTGGAAGAATCCCAAAAACATCCTGGATGTTGTAGGTGTTGAAATGGTACCGAGAAACCTGGAATGTTACTGAAAGTATGCCAGAAATATCCCAAGACATTTCCCAGTATGTTTTCAGGTCTATTACAGTACGTTTTTGGGATGGTTTCAGGACCATTTCGTACAGAAGTCCCGAAAATGATCTGAGCGGCACTGGGTACCTTCTAGGATGTCCTAGACAGCTATGTCCCGGTTCACGGAAGTCTGGAACATTTTCGGATCGTTTCCAGGACATCCCGAGAGGTCCTAAGGAGAAGATCCTAGGATAGTTTTGTGATGTCCTTGGATCGTTTTCAGGATCTTTCTGGGATAAGTTCAAGTAAGATCCTAGGATAGTTTTGTGATGTACTTGGATCGTTTTCAGGATCTTTCTGGGATAAGTTCAAGTAAGTCCCATGACCAGTATGGACAGACACCAGGTATTATGAGGGTGCTTTTTGGGATGGGTAAACGTTTTCCTGTACAGTTTATAGACAGAGATGTAACGTTTTCAAGACTATTCTGGGATAATCTCGTGCATGTTTCATATACGAAATACATTTACATGACGGTAAGGAATTCAGTATGCATGTGGAGTACACCAGCCAGAACTGTATACTGATTTTTATAGATGGTGGACGATTATAATTACATATGGCTGTTGTCCATACTTGACAAATTTGTAAAGTAATACCACCTGAAACCTCTTTGCTGTCCTTACAAATTAACTTGACTAGCACATGCCCCTTAACCTGTAATAACTCTGTAATAATGTAGCCTTCTTTCCTATGCAGCTGTACGCATGTGGCACTCGACACTATAATAACTTCATAAGTGCCAAGTAAATAACAAATGCCAGGTACTTGCTGACGTTCATCCTCACAGGAATGGGGTATTAAAAACTACATCTGTCCAGCTCCAACAGGCATGCGGCCACATATTGCAAATCTCCTTGTGCATGTCCATGCTCTCAAATGCTGAGCTATCAGGCAAATTTGGTGCTGGCCATCACTCTGCAGCAAACGATAGTAAACTCAAATGTTAACTGAATTATATCATACCAATGGTCCATTTGTCATGAATGCCACACCAAAAAACCCCCCATGATACCGTCCGCAACGAAACACAGTTGTCTTTGCTGCAAAGCCACTCAGAGAGAGAGAGAGAGAGAGAGAGAGAGAGAGAGAGAGAGAGAGAGAGAGAGAGAGAGAGAGAGAGAGAGAGAGAGAGAGAGAGAGAGAGAGAGAGAGAGAGAGAGAGAGAGAGAGAGAGAGAGAGAGAGAGAGGGAGAGAGAGAGAGAGAGAGAGAGAGAGAGAGGAGAGAGAGAGAGAGAGGAGAGAGAAGAGAGAGAGAGAGAGAGAGAGAGAGAGAGAGAGAGAGAGAGAGATGTGTGTGAGGGATTGGGGGACAGGGGGTGGAGGGAGAGGGAGAGGGAGAGGGACAGGGAGAGAGAGAAAGAGAGAGAGAGAGAGAGAGAGAGAGAGAGAGAGAGAGGAGAGAGAGAGAGAGAGAGAGGAGAGAGAGAGAGAGAGAGAGAGAGAGAGGAGAGAGAGAGAAGAGAGAGAGAGAGAGAGAGAGAGAGAGAGAGAGAGAGAGTGATGAGTATGTGAGAGAGTGTGTCTTTGTGTGAGAGAGAGAGAGAGAGAGAGAGAGAAGAGAGAGAGAGAGAGAGATAGAGAGAGGGAGAGGGAGAGATAGAGAGAGGGAGAGGGAGAGGGAGAAGGGAGAGAAAGAGAGAGAGAGAGAGAGAGAGAGAGAGAGAGAGAGAGAGAGAGAGAAGAGAGAGAGAGAGAGAGAGAGAGAGAGAGAGAGAGAGAGTATGTGTGTGAGGGATTGGGGGACAGGGGGTGGAGGGAGAGGGAGAGGGAGAGGGAGAGGGAGAGGGGGGGGGAGAGAGAGAAGAGAGAGAGAGAGAGAGAGAGAGAGAAGAGAGAGAGAGAGAGAGAGAGAGAGAGAGAGAGAGAGAGAGAGAGAGAGAGAGGAGAGAGAGAGAGAGAGGGGAGAGAGAGGGAGGGGGAGGGGAGAGTTAGATATGAGAAGAGAGAGAGAGAGAGAGAGAGAGAGAGAGAGAGAGAGAGAGAGAGAGAGAGAGAGAGGAGAGAGAGGAGAGAGAGAAGAGAGAGAGGAGAGAGAGACGAGAGAGAGAGAAGAGAGAGAGAGAGAGAGAGAGAGAGAGAGAGAGAGAGAAGAGAGAGAGAGAGGAGAGAGAGAGAGGAGAGAGAGAAGAGAGAGAGAGAGAGAGAGAGAGAGAGAGAGAGGGAGGAGAAGGGAGAGGGGGAGAGGGAGGTGGGGGGCAGAGCCTATGAAATGGGGATCGGAACATTAATGGTAAACAAGACATCACGGGAAATAGAATGTGAAAATCATTCCTGCACTAAGATAGAGAGAGTCACTCAATAGTGTGTGTGTGTTGTATGTGAAAGTGAAGGTGTCATGAATTACCTCGTCCAACAACTTCGTTTGCAGACCTTCGCTGCCTTTTGCTGTGCCTTGCAGGGCCTCTGTTTCTTTGCTGTGCTCTTTATTCTTGCCATGATTTGGTTTTGAATGCACGGATCCGGATGCTTTTCCTGCCTGTACACACCCCAACCTATTTACTGCTTTGATATGTATCCAGCGTTAAGAAATATTTGGGGGGGGGGGGGCGGGGAGTGTTTAGCACTCACAAGGGGACAGACAGCAAGGGCTTTTGGACATAAGGATGACTCATACTAAATTCATGTGCACATTATATGTTCTATAGTCACGATAGTCACTATGAGTACAATTCAGCACAATGTACATAAACATGCTTGCCCGGGTATGTAGTTTGAAACTTCATTCTCATTTACACGAGAAGAAAAACAGTCTGAATTGCAAGAATGACCACAGCAATATTGCAGCATATCAGGGTTGCAGGAGTCACCGGTGACCGCAAGCTTCTCCTTGGGGGGGGGGGGGTGAAGTTGCTTCCTTTAGCTCTTCCACCTCAGTGTCCGAGTCATCCTCAGTGGATTCTTCCTCCGATACGACATTCTTGTTGGACTCATCCACCCTCTTTCCAAAGAACTGCACACCAGGAGACCACCATGCATGGCCATCAACTTACATACATTGCACTTGCATATTACAGATATATGAATTCTTGTACACCCAACACCCCATGCAGAAAATGGGTAGTACCTTAGCTCCCCCTTCCTTGACAAAGGCGCCAGAGTACGTAGGATTTTGGGATGACGACATTATCGAAAGTCTGCGATCAAAGTGTGCACATGAGTTGCTGTAACCTTTGTTATTGCAGTACAGCCCAGAGTGTGAACTGCATAACGAGTATAAACATATTGTATGCAATCCTGAACCATGCCCCCCCCCCCCCCCCCCAACCCCCCACCAGACAACGAGAGTGTATGCAACCTCGACTTTCAGAGTCTGCCCCCCCCCCCCCCCCCCAACACACACACACACACACACACACACACACACACACAGAGGGGGGGGGGAGAGAGAGAGAGAGAGAGAGAGAGAGAGAGAGAGAGAGAGAGAGAGAGAGAGAGAGAGAGAGAGAGAGAGAGAGAGAGAGAGAGAGAGAGAGAGAGAGAGAGAGAGATTGCAGATAAGGAATATGACTGTGCACGTGCTGCAGTAAAACTGGACCATGTACCTGGGTTATAGCTAAAACCATGCCCAGCTCCCCCTCCCCCAACCCCCACTGTGTATAAATAAAAAGAAAGAAAGAAAAAAACACACAAAATGTCCACTCCTGTGCCCTGGTCCCCCCCCCCCCCCATTTTCCCCCAAAGAAAGTAGTGTCTGCAAGCGACTTGCAGATAAACTGTCGCTGCCCCACCATCCAACTTACAATCACAGTATGCATCCTTGCGATACATATGTGGGCTACCGAAGAAGCAACTCATTTCATTGAAATACGTAAGAAAAAGTAGGCACAACATATGTCGTCATCTCTAAAATCAGTACGGTCAGAAGTTCTCATCTTACCTGTGAGCACCTCATTTGTTCCCGGCTGCATTCTTCCTGGTCTTCTTAGCTGGAGCACTCTCCACACACTGAGAACCTCGACAGCGCCCCTACGAGCACAACACCCTACCCATGTCTGCCATATATGCATTTGTGATGTCAGGGTAAGTGAACAGGCGTACATTTTGTAACTTACCTTACATTTGTGGAGCTGCAGAGCCCTCAACAAGCCCCTGTGGCATCCTTCATTCAGGGTTCCGTGCCCAACGGTACCCCCACAAAATTTTTCGGTTAGTTAGCGAGATTCAGTCGGGCTGCGGGGTTATAAATGTAGGTTCGAATCGATTGGTCGGATCGCCACCCGGGTTTGTGAGGCCCCGGGACCTAGCACTTGGGAGGGACTTACTGGACTGCTCACGGTCTTGCGACCGGTCTTTCGGACGATAACCGGAGGCTGGCTCCGATCGCGGTTAGGCTAGCACGGCTCTGACTGGTGGGGCTGGACTCGTGCTGGGCCTTGTGGTTAAAGTGTTATTAGATTACTATCGGTTTTCTTAAAAGGTTTCTGTTCTCCAGGATGTGTGTTTTCTTCCTATTGTGTTTTCTTGAAGTTCATCGGGGTCTTCCGGATCAGGGTTTAGGCGGCTTACGGCTACGTCGCGGCGATTGCTCAGATGTTTCTCTGCTGTTGTGAGGACCTAGAATATGAGTATTTCGAAGTCTCTGTGGGGTCGGATGGTGGTGTGCGTTTGATCTCGTGGTGAGGCTTGTGAGGCCGTGTATGGTGTAAGTTTGTCGTCTTACTAACAAGGGTATTGTTCTACTCACGTTTATCTTTCAACTTGACAGGTTAATTATGACTATATTATTTCACATTCAGTAGGAATTTGGGTGTTACCAGGCAAATTAACGGTTATCACCGGGACGAGCAATGGCCTAACTCGGCAAGTCAGTGGTGTCACAAAAAGTACTATTATACTGCAAGTGATGTGTTTCAGAAACAATTCCAAATAACAGGTCAAACAATCAACATCCCTATTTCGCCGGGGGCCGCGGACAGACACGGAGTTGGGGCGCTATGCTTTACACGCAACTTTCCGAATTATACTGTTGCTTGTGGGCCGGAGGCTGAGCCCCTAATATACACTCCCCTCTAGTAATACGTACAGCTTCCCAAGCCGTATTAACACATGCCCTCACATGATCAAGGGCGGCTAAAACACTGCCAACCCATCGATCAGCGGACGGCTAAAAGTCAAAGTTCCTCGTGCCGAACTGCATGGCACCTACCGAGTACCAAAGTCTCCGCGAACATTCAATTCCAACCGTTGCTTCGAATGAAAGCACCGGAATACACAATTTTGCCCTTAGGACCTAAATCAGGGACAAATACCCCAGTCCAGGTACAAAAGGGTAAAGACAGGCGCCATTTGTCCACGACTTTATGAAACGTCAAATAAGAGCCATAATAAAAGCTGTACAAGTCCGATTGAGGGTCGTTTACTAATCACTTTTGTGGCTACGCCAAATACACACATTGTCAGTTTAAATCAATCGGATGGCCACCAATGTACACGGTCACACTCCAGTTCACGACATATGTGGCATCCTTTCCCCCCCCTTAAAGGAGAGAAAGTCTGGAACGACTTTCGAGAGTGTTTGTCGAGAGGACTAAAGAGCATAAAGTACAATGCCTATGACATAAGGTACAAATAGTACGGGTATTCAATTCTGTCTTGTACTCGCGCATGTAGGAATTCTTTCCTCCTCTAAGGGTTGGTCTTACTAATATCTTCGTGATATCATAATGTATTGAACTTAATATAATTTACTGAATAAGGTACAACATGTACTGCATCAAGTGTACTGCCTATGGTCATCAAGGGATGCCCATTTTACACCACCAGAGTTCGAATGCATCAGATTGCTTCCACCTTGAAGGTGTACATGTCTGATAAAAGCAAGTTTCTCGGGACCAGAGCCGGTGTGACATCCTTCTCCATCTTTGGGCTTCCAAACCCTCCAAATTCAATTGGTCCAGCCAGATTATTGCTCGGATGCGCCGAGGTATTGCATGTTCCTTGTTAAGATATCCATGATAGTAGAACGACTCCAATTGTGTCGGCTGCATGCGGCACGCTTGGTCTTTGCTCATTGTTCCTTGAACAGCTCCTTGTACTTCGTCCTTGCCGCAAGGTACTTTGTAGGTATCGTTGTCCATTGCTGCGCGTTGGGAAGGTGATTCATAATGCACCACCGCCTTTGCGGCATCACCGTTGTTCATCGGGGACCCTTGGCCCATGAGTATAGATGCGCGGGGCTGAATTGCTCTTCGCTTACATATGCCATCCAATTCCAAACTCCAACATTCCCTCAAGATACTGCTTTGGCTCAAGTCCTTTGAAGCAAGCTTCTTCTCATTCACGGTCTTTCTTCGTAGGAAGGATGCGACCTTCAGCACTCTACCGGTAGTGGTATAACTTACTTTAAACATTTTCAATGCGTGCAATACTATTCCTTTTCTAATTATTTCCTTTAGTCCTTTTAGTGGTGGCTGGGATGGTACTTCCCAACGGTGGGTATTGATTCCCTCCAGGTCTTTCCTTTAGAATTTTGGGAAACAAGCGTGCTGCCGTCGTAGTACTCCTTAACAATGTCAAGTCGGCCCTCGTACCATGGTACGGTCCTTGGGCCAAATCCTCTGGTGGCCTTTCGTACAAGTGGCGAGTTGCGGGTCTTTCATTCAATAGGGAATTCTTTGGCGGCAAAATAGTAGTTCTGGGCCCGGCGTGCTATTCGCTAGCATCCTTGCGGCTTGTCCCAGGTCGGTGTCGTTTGTCGGCGGCTAGGTAGTCAAGTACTTCTTCATCGTCCACAATGTCACGAGAGGGGACGGCATCCGCAATCTGATCACATAAAGGGCATAGCCAGGGTCCCCTGGGTACCCGGGCCATTGCAGGCTCCAAACAGTCGATGTGGTATCCGTGGTTGCAGAGGTCACATAGTAACATGGTCTCCTCATCATCTCTTCCCGTGCATACTTGGCATGGTACATCTTCCATAAGCGGCGGTCTGTCAATACGCGTACGCGGTGTAGTCATAGGTTCTTGGCTGGCCAGGGCGGCAGAACGGCCAGATAAAGTCTCCGTAGGCGGTGGCAGGTCATAAATCTGTGTTGGTTCAATTCTCATCTCCGGAAGACGGTCCCTGGAAGGGGGTGCATCATTCTCCAGGGTCGTCATGCGGCGTAGGGTCGGTGAAGTTATTATCTCTCCGCGCTGAGTGGTATCGTAGGCGGGTGGCCGGTAAGGTTGATCCAGGTCCATTGTGTCTTCAGCGGGCGGCATATTTTCTTTGTCAAGGGTCATAGTAAAGCAGCAGTGCATATGGTTCCCCTCAATATTTTCCTCTTCTGGCGGCGGCGGCGGCTCTTCACTGTAGTCTTCCTCAGGGGGCAGCAGTAGGCGTAGACGAGAAAGGCAGTCCACATTCCCATGCAAGGTCCCCGAGCGGTGCTGGATGTCAAAGTCATATTCTTGTAGTTCGATGGCGTATCGTGCTAGTTTGCCGGACAAGTTGCGTGTGGTGAGTAACCACTTCAAAGCTTTGTGGTCTGTTACTATAGTAAATTGAACTCCATAGAGGTAGGGGCGGAATAGCTTTACGGCCCACACTATGGCAAGCAGCTCCCCATCCGTTGGAGAGTAGTTGAGCTCTGCTCCTTGTAAAGTTTTGCTGGCGTATGCGATCACATGGTCACCATCCTCGAGCTCCTGGCCCAGAATGGCGGCGGCGGCTCAGGGCTGCCAATCAGTGTATAGGGTGAATTTCTTGCTGAAGTTGGGATATCGTAGAAGCGGCGCATCCACTAGCATAGCCTTGATGGCTTCAAAAGCGGCTTGGCAGTCAGTGGTCCAGTTGAAAACAGTCCCCTTTTTTGTGAGCCGCGTCAAAGGGGCAGATATGGCGGCCATGTTGTGCAGAAATCTCCTGTAGTAGTTTGCAAGTCCCAAAAAGGACCTGACTTAGGTCACGTTCTTTGGCGGTGCTGCGTTGAGAACTGCCTCAACCTTGGAAGGGTTGGGCTTTATGCCTTGGGGCGTAATAATGTATCCTAAGTACAACACTTGACTGCAACATAACTCACACTTGGCTGGGTTGGCTCTAAAGCCCACCGCACGGAAGCGTTCAAGCACTAATTTCAAATGAGTGAGGTGGTCCTCAAATGTGCGGCTGTATACCAAACAATCATCTAAATAAATGACACAACACTTGCCTATTAAGTCGTGCAATTGAGTGTTAACAAATCTCTGAAGCGTAGCTGGGGCGTTACGCAAGCCGAACGGCATTGATACAAACTCGAATAAACCTTCTTTGGTGGTAAAAGCGGTCTTTGCACGGTCCTCTGGGGCTACTGGTATCAACCAAAAGGCTGATTTGCAGTCAATCTTACTTAAATACTCCACCCCCTGACCTAAGGAATCTAGGGTCTCGTCTATCCTAGGCATGGGGTAGTTGTCACGTCTGGTAACTGCATTTAATGGACGGTAGTCAATACAAAACCGGACAGAGCCATCCGGCTTGCCTACTAACACAGGCGAACTAGACCAAGGAGAGCTGGAAGGCACTATCACTCCAGCCTCTAGCATTTTGTGAACTTCTTCCTCGATCACCTGATCCTCCGAACGGGACAAGCAATAAGGGCGTGTTTTAATGGGGACCGCATCCCCAGTGTCTATGCGGTGGTGCATCAAGGTGGTTCTTTCTTGTACTATACCTGGGGTAAATACATCCTTGTACTCATGTACTAATCTCTCAATCTCTTGTTCTCTCATAGGACCCAATTTTCGCATCCCGGTGGTGATTTTTAACATGGGATCGGGGTCCTGTTTCATCTTTTCAGTATTTATTATCTCTCTCAACTTCTGCATACCAGGATCTTCCTTCCTAAGGGAGGTGGGGACACGAACAATTATGACTGGCCATCTGGTAGGGCCATAACGACGTCGCGGACCTGCAGGGTCCTCTCCCGGGGCTGTGAAAAGCTGCACACCAGGAGGGTATTGTTTGATGATCTCAAATTGCTCCATTACTGTAGGAAACCAAGGGGCAGAAGGCCACCATGGTAGCACAAGTACTGCACTAGTGGTAAAGGGACTACTGGTGAAACACGCGAGACAGTGATTCACAACTCTGTCAATTATCGAAAAAGGTGGGTTGCAATATATACTCAAATGGGTCCAGCTCTGCTGTAAACAATCGTCCTCAGTGGACCAATACAAAGGTAACTGAGAGTTGTGACCTTGGAGATCACAACATGCGTCGAGGTCAAAAGGACCCCACTGTGTTTCAATTTCTCTAAAAATATTAGTTTCTAACATCCAATCTTGAGTCATGTAGGGATGGGCTGCTAACTCAAGCTCTCGACCCTCGTTGCTTACTGTCGCCATATAAATCTCAATCTCACTTTCGGAAGAGAAAGCCTCATGCTCCTCCGAATACTCTTCCTCCTCATCGGAGGGTTCAGTACTAGGAATTTCTCCCTCACTCCCGGAATAAAGGTCTGTTTCTTCCTGGGATTCTTCTGACAGATCGTTCTCAATGTTTATAATTTCGTTCGGTAGGCCGGGTACCCCCGGTACCCCTGGGTCGGCGGGATGACCCGCGGGACCATCGATTTCTATTCCTGGGACTCTCGCGACGCAAAATCGGTTGCAGCTTTTACTGGCAGGCATGACAGTGATGGGAACTCTCCCCATAATTTGTGGTTCTATTCGAAAAGACATCTCTTGCTTGGCGAAGCTTATCTCGGCGTGAGCCTGAGTAAGCCAATCTGTTCCAAGAAGTACATCATAAGAAGTCGCTCCACTAACAAATACGTCCATTGGTATTACTAAGCCCTCAACTCCTACAGGAAGCTTGCGAATAATGCCCCAAGGAGTGGACATTTTCCCATCTGCACACGAGTATCTAAGACGTGAAGGCTCAATCTGATCAATTAAATTTAACTGTCGTGCGGCTGATTGTGAAATCATTGTGTTTGTGGCACCAGTATCAATGATGCCATCCTCAAATACTAAGTCATTGATGATTATAGGTACGGTGGCAACAGTAGTGTTCACCGGATTCCTTTGCAGGTTTGATTGTGGCATTTGCGTTGAAGGTGACTCCTCGTTGTCAGTCCTGCTAGTTGAGGTGGTCCCTCCAGAAACGTAGATAACTTCCGCATTGGTAGCTCTCGCTGGCGGCGGGTCTCGCTGTCTGTTACGCAGAAATTCCTCACGGGACTCCTTTAGCTCCTTGATTGACTTGTTGAACTCCTCCTCGCTGATGTGGTTCAGGTAGGTTTGTACGGTGAGCTTCATGGGAAGCCCTTTAATCTGCTGAATGGGTTCTGCCGTAGCTGGTGCGATGGCCACTGGTCTCCTGTAGGCGGCGGGACGTGCGGCATTAGGTAGGGGAGGCAATCCTCCAAGGTCCACGTGTGGACGCGCTGCTGGCTCCCTTGCAGGTGCAGGCGGGGGTGCTGCTGGTGTTGTAGGTTCTACTGGTTGTCTCTGAGCTGGTGCAGGCCGAGGGGCGGCAGGCCTTGGTATGTTTCTTGGGTCAACTGTAGTGTCCTCCAGATTGTTGGGGCGGCGCCGAAGCAGCGGTTGGTTTGCTTCAGGTGGACTTTCTGCTGGCCTCTTAGTGGCATATATAGGATACACGGGAAAAGGATCCGTAAATCCATCATACATTATTGTGGCGTGCTCCGGGGGCGGTTGCTCGGGTTGCTGTTCATGCTCCACAAACTTGGTGAAGTTGGCTGTGGGCTGTCGCTGTAGTTCTGCGATTTGAATTCGTAGTCTCTCCATCTCCCTTGTGAGGGTGTCAATGTCATTAATTGGGGGTGGCGCAGGTGCCTCCCTTGGTGGGTTGATTGGAGCAATATGTCTAGGCGGTACTGCTGGTTGCGGCTGGTTGCGTCGCTCCGGAAAGTCTCGCTGACGCTGCCAATTTCTGTTGTCTCTATTGTTCTCTCTCTGATATTGCTGCGGCGGCGGGCGTGCTGCACGCTGATCCACATTGTCATCGGTGCGGCGATTCCATTGATCCATCCTCTCGCGCACCGGCACTTGTATGTTCTGGCTTGAATACATGCCCCCTAAAGGCGCGTGTCCAAATGTTTGTTCATAATCAGCTGCCAATTTTATAATGTCGGCTAACGCTCCTTTGCCGGGGTAGGTCATTGAACCCTCTCACGTAGATGTGGTACTAGACCTTTAACAAATAGCTGTGTTATCATTCTGGGTGGCAGAGAGTTCTGCAAATAACCCACTAATTTCCTAAATCTGTCAGCATAACTCCTAACAGTCTCATTGGATTGTTGTGTGCATGTGTCTAATTTCACCATAAGGGTGTCCTCGTCGAGGCCAAATCTTTCGAGAAAAGCCTCCTTGCATTCATCCCAGTCATTAAAGTCATCTTGATTTGCACGAAACCAGGTATATGCTTCTTCACGCATTGCGTGTTTGACAAATCGTAAAACTCGATCGCCCACAACATGGTTAATCTCAATAAACAACTCAAAGGACTCAAGCCACTGAAAAGGGTCTTCTGTGGGCTTTCCATAGAAAAATTCTAAACGAACAGGAGTTTGTACGTCTGCCATTCTAGTTTCTTAATCAAATAAGGCCTTGCGCTCGAGATGGCCTAACACACTATTAGAGATTACGCTCGTGTGCTCACGACACAAATCAATGTCAGATATTGCCGGTACTGCTACTTACTGTATTGCTGATTCTGCTGTTTTAGCTGGCTGCAGGGGTGCCTGTTCAACAAACGGAGTGTAATCAGACCCCTCCTAAAGGGGCATTCCGCGAACCTAGTTGCAATCGTGCAATGCTAGTCTATTGTAAATTCCGTATTACGAGGTTCCTTTCTGCTAATTACGTTCACTGCAGTTATAAAATTAACGAATTGTATTACTAAGGTTGCAGTATCTCAAACCTCACCAAGGTCATTCCACCAACCTTGGACTTCCAGATGATAAAGGCAATCCTTACAAAGGTACTATGAATGATCTTTAAATACTACAACAACTGCTACTACAATTTCTTAGAACGATCAAATATGTATTTTTCCTAATGCGTTATCAAACTACCGCGATCTTTGGGGCTGCAAAGATTTCGATAAACAAACAATCAAGCAATCGCGGCTATGAAATTATGGTCTTTACTATTGATAAGAATCACACAAACAGAAATCAAGTGCTACAGTCAATTACTTTGTCTCAACAACTCTGCGGTACAGATGATAGGTGCTTTAAACTGAACTTTCCTAAAGGATGGTTTCGCTCCAAACGGTCGTTGCCGATGCTTTTGTTGTTAATTCCTGCGACAAACTGAATGTAATCAAGCCCCTCCTAAAGGGGTATTCCCAGTCCTATATGCGGACAAAGCTCAACTGATTTGAAATACGGTACGTCTTTGTACAATAAACACGGCAAATCTGCGCAGAAGAGTCAGATTCGGAGAGCCCAGGCGATGACTAAGTCTACGCGCTAAAACTCCCTGGACGGTGCAGCCATACAGGGTTCCGTGCCCAACGGTACCCCCACAAAATTTTTCGGTTAGTTAGCGAGATTCAGTCGGGCTGCGGGGTTATAAATGTAGGTTCGAATCGATTGGTCGGATCGCCACCCGGGTTTGTGAGGCCCCGGGACCTAGCACTTGGGAGGGACTTACTGGACTGCTCACGGCCTTGCAAGTTGCGACCGGTCTTTCGGACGATAATCGGAGGCTGGCTCCGATCGCGGTTAGGCTAGCACGGCTCTGACTGGTGGGGCTGGACTCGTGCTGGGCCTTGTGGTTAAAGTGTTATTAGATTACTATCGGTTTTCTTAAAAGGTTTCTGTTCTCCAGGATGTGTGTTTTCTTCCTATTGTGTTTTCTTGAAGTTCATCGGGGTCTTCCGGATCAGGGTTTAGGCGGCTTACGGCTACGTCGCGGCGATTGCTCAGATGTTTCTCTGCTGTTGTGAGGACCTAGAATATGAGTATTTCGAAGTCTCTGTGGGGTCGGATGGTGGTGTGCGTTTGATCTCGTGGTGAGGCTTGTGAGGCCGTGTATGGTGTAAGTTTGTCGTCTTACTAACAAGGGTATTGTTCTACTCACGTTTATCTTTCAACTTGACAGGTTAATTATGACTATATTATTTCACATTCAGTAGGAATTTGGGTGTTACCAGGCAAATTAACGGTTATCACCGGGACGAGCAATGGCCTAACTCGGCAAGTCAGTGGTGTCACAAAAAGTACTATTATACTGCAAGTGATGTGTTTCAGAAACAATTCCAAATAACAGGTCAAACAATCAACATCCCTATTTCGCCGGGGGCCGCGGACAGACACGGAGTTGGGCCGCTATGCTTTACACGCAACTTTCCGAATTATACTGTTGCTTGTGGGCCGGAGGCTGAGCCCCTAATATACACTCCCCTCTAGTAATACGTACAGCTTCCCAAGCCGTATTAACACATGCCCTCACATGATCAAGGGCGGCTAAAAGTCAAAGTTCCTCGTGCCGAACTGCATGGCACCTACCGAGTACCAAAGTCTCCGCGAACATTCAATTCCAACCGTTGCTTCGAATGAAAGCACCGGAATACACAATTTTGCCCTTAGGACCTAAAATATAGGGGCCTTCCGAGGGGGAGAGGCGGAACCTGCCCCCAATTTCCCTGCAGATAGCAGGCGCAATCCAGTGCGGAAAAGCTTGGCAGGCGCAATTAGGTTGGGATGCGAGCAAGGTATGTGAGATGTGCACGGGGAGACAAACATCATAATAGCACATCTGGTTCTGCCATCTTAACAATGACGAGTTATGACCCAGATATATGCACAGCTAAAGGCAGCACTAGAAGCATACGGTAAAAGTCGTAGGCAGATGCCGCGGATGGCGGAACCGGAAAACGCGATCCCTTTTCTTGTAAGCCTACTGAACAATTAAGACTATCAGTGCCTTTGAATGTTAGAAAACAGTGTTGGCGTGGCTGGGCAAGCTCTGGAAAATTGTATTTGGTTTCATCGATATCCGTGCTCCCCGGATGGCGGACCCGGAATACGCGATCCCGCAAAATAACTGTACAAATACCATATCGATTGCCTTAAGTTATGCCATTAAAATCTTATTCTTGATGGCCGAAGTCAGAATCCTTGAAAGTGGGCACATCGATGTTTGTCGCCCGTCGTGGATAACAGTTTCCATCATATCCGCGTGAATCACTCCTCGCAGCCCTTGAAACTTTTCAGAAGACCATGAAATATAAAAAAGTTGAGATTAGCCGAGCCTCATAACGTTTGCTTAACTTTGAAAGTCCGTGTCGATGGTGTTTCGGAGTGCACGTCAGTGGGGCTCTCGCAGCAACAAAGCACATCAACTCAGGTGAACAACGTGGCTCTATGACGCGTCATGAAAGCGCAGCAGTACCAGCACATGGCAGGGGCACATGGGTCAGATTCGGAATCTGGCAGGCAAGACAGCCTCCACACGGACTCTGCGCCGTTTCCACGGCGCAGCGTTACCTGCAGTACACCGCAATACAGCGCTGTACCAAGGCTGTACAAAAGCCTCCGCTCAGGCTGCCACGCCGCGAAATCCCATCTCTCCGGGCTAGATTTCCCATCTAAGAAATGGATTTGCGATTTAGAGGGCTTACGGACAGCTTCCGGACCTCGGAGCTACACCGCATCTCCGCGGAGCTGAACCCTGTTTATTTCGAAGGCAGTTGCCAACAGAATTTTTGGCATAATTATACGCCTGCCTCGGATCTCTGGCGCGTGCATGGCGTTACCCGCGCGTCCCCATTATAAGCCTCCCCAGCGGGCATCCAAGGCTGTCGGCCCCCGACACCGGAAAACCTGCACCCCAGAGGGGGCAGGTTAATCAGGGACAAATACCCCAGTCCAGGTACAAAAGGGTAACGACAGGCGCCATTTTTCCACGACTTTATGAAACGTCAAATAAGAGCCATAATAAAAGCTGTACAAGTCCGATTGAGGGTCGTTTACTAATCACTTTTGTGGCTACGCCAAATACACACATTGTCAGTTTAAATCAATCGGATGGCCACCAATGTACACGGTCACACTCCAGTTCACGACACCCCGACCTCTGCTAACCGTGCCTGATCCCCGCTTAGGCAACCTCTATGGATTGTGAAGACTCGTCTGAATTTCCACATTCTCCTTTTGTAGTACCCTGCAGGGCTCTCTGTTGCTCAGACATGACCTGCAATGTGAAAACCCACGAAGCGATACCAGTTTGTAGGAGTGATGATATGAAGGTCACTGAAATTTCACTTCTAAGAGTGAAGAGAGAGGGACAATTGGCCCATATGCTTCCAAACCGTGGGCACCAACCACTCGATGCTGACAGCATATTTCCTTTGATACAGTTCCGAGTCGCAACCACCAACGAGGAATTAACTCATGGTCATACTGAAAGTAGAGCTTTAAAGTTTAAAGTGATAGTAGAGCAAAAACAATTTGAGCTGGTCAAGGATTGTGAGGTAGTGCAAGTAGCTCCAGCCGTACTTATAACAATAACTTCTTGCCGTGCCCAAGACAGCCTCGAGAACTTTCGCAAAGCAAACTGATAACGTTTTAGAGCATGGAATAACTATGAAAGAAGACGAGAGAAACCACAGCTACTACGGAGCACAAAAATTCAAATTGCACTTGGTGTAGCCGTTGGTTGCACGCCCCAAGCAACTCCGTCGTCAACTGTCAATGATAGACATGGAACAAGAATGCCTCCAAAGAATGGATTCGATATTCGCACAATTGTTATGTCTGTTGGTATCTGTTCACTGAACCGAACTTGCGCTTTCCGCCAAAGTCACGTAGGTTATCGGTCACGTAACTCGACAGTGTCACGGACTAGGGGGGTGGGGGGGTTGTACAACCTTGCGGCTTTTTTTCTCGCGAATACCGAGTTGGGGGGGGGGGGGGGTGGTACAACCTTACGGCTTTTTTCCTCGAGAATCCCTAGTGGGGGGGGGGGGTGGTACAACCTTACGGCTTTGTTTCTCACGAATACCGAGTGGGGGGGGGGGGGGGGTGTGGTACAACCTTACGGCTTTTTTCCTCGAGAATCCCTAGTGGGGTGGGGGGGGTGGTACAACCTTACGGCTTTTTTTCTCGCGAATACCGAGTGGGGGGGGGGGGGTTCCTTCGTATGAGGAACGTGGAGTGATGGGAATGTGGGCTGGAGGGATGATTGAAGCCCTTTACAGCATCATGCATGCTAGAGCCCAGATGCAAGTATCTTTCATCATGCCTGGGTTCAGCAATGAGAGCATTTACAAGAAGGCGCGGGCCTTGAAGGTGGCCATGGGGTGGACCTCAACGGACAAACCAAGAAATGACACTACAGGGCGAAAGAGGCCTAGGAAAAATGCAGGAGACTAATCTAGGTTTCTGGTTTCAAATTATTTTTATGGTAGACCAGCAGTTAGGAGGGGTGAGGTAGTGGATACCTCAAATGCTGTACTTGTAAAAAACACCTGGATGAAAGCATGCATGTGTCACCAGCACCCTCAACTGTCTTTCTCCCTGAGATCTAAACATATAACAGCATGGATGTATGTAAGTATGAGTGCGTGTGTGTGTGTGTGTGTGTGTGTGTGTGTGTGTGTGTGTGTGTGTGTGTGTCAGAGTTTATACACAAGTACATGTGTGTATGTATATGTATGTGTGTGTGTGTGTGTGTGTGTGTGTGTGTTGCACACACACTTGGACACATCCACATGATCATCAACATCCGTGGAACACCCCATGCGCTCTAGGTTACTGGCAGGACCATCACATGTTTTGCATTGCTTCCTAGGAAGTACACAGGTGATCCCGAGACGTTTTGGGGATGAACTGGGGATTTCCAACATGTCTTGGCATCTTTCCAGCACTCACAGGTGATCCCGAGACGTTTTGGGGATGAACTGGGGATTTCCAACATGTCTTGGCATCTTTCCAGCATTCACCCGCACATTTACATGATGTCTGGAAACCATCCCGATGGCCTGGGGATGTTTCCGGGAGTTCCCAAACATGTCCCAGCCTACTCTAATCCCTTTCCGTGCTTTTACTAGGATGTTTTTGGGACACCCCCAAAATAACCCAGAAAACTTTGGGACTTTTTCAGTGTCCTTCAGTACCTTTCCAATTCAATAACGACCTTTCCAGGACAATTAGGAGCTTTCCAGGACGATTCAGACCT
>MVGU01001739.1:5000-48002 GCA_002005505.1 Botryococcus braunii
GCGGCGTACAGAACAGCAGCGCGCATGTTCCCAGGCCTGCACCAGCCGCTGCTGGGCATGGCATTGGAGTACGCGCGCATGAACAACATGGAGCTGGCCGAGCAGCTGGCACGGCAGGCCTACCAGCGCTGCCCCTGGGACCCCCTGCTGTGCCACGAGCTGGGCGTGCTGGCCTTCCGCTCCCACAAGCTGGACGAGGCGAAGGACTGGTTCCACAACGCTCTCCAGCATATGCCTGGGGGCACTCCCACTGCCGGTCCTGCCACCCCATCAACCCCCTCCCTTGTCTGTCCACATGCATCGAAAAGTATCAGTGAAGTATGTGCTCGAGGCGAGAATAAGCCGCCGGCGCAAGAACCAAGTTCAATTGGTTCTTGGGTCGGCTTTCCATACCACAACTGGATAACCCTGCCCCTGTTCTTGTCCAGCGTCCAGGGCTCATCTTTTTCCCTGCACGAGCTTCGCCCAAGTCGCTCCTGTGCTGTTTCCTGCAGCTGTTCCGATTCGTTCGGGTTCATCGCTCTGTAGCTGTATCTTCAGCTTCTCTGTCCTTACTGGTGTAATAGCGTCAGAAATTAAGTTACAAGATGGATCTGGAGCCAGGGGGGTAGGGGGAGGGGAGAGAGGTGGCTGAGTATGAGGATGCTGCTCTGGGGAGAAGCCTGCTCTGTGTAACAAAGCAAGGGAGGGGCCTAGATTTCACAGGGCCGGCTTAGGCGCATCCCCTTCCCAAGTGCCAGCCTCAGCAGCGCCTCCTCAATTGGTCTCAGTCCGTCCAGACTTCTTTGCTCTGTTTGTCGGCTTGTGCTCTTTCACAGTTCAAGACCCGGGGGTCTCCCCCACCTCGTTTCCTCTCTCTTTCCGACAATTGAGGGATGTTCATGGATTGGATCTCCCCCCAGGGATGGGGGGTGGGGAAGGGATTAGCACGTTACTAGTCGGAGTGGTTGTCTCAAGTCAATTACATCGGCAGAAGAGATCTTTTCTTGTTGGACATCGCTGCTATACGCATACAGCTGTGAGTGTCCTTCAGCAGTGGTTCAAGCTTATGAGTATGCTCACTGAAGGGCGGCTTATCCGAGATGGACGTCATTTTGATTGTGTGATATCGACTGGACTGCTTGGCACGTGACTCTGCACGTTTGTGCTGTACAGCTTGGGAGCCGACGCTTGTGAATCTGGGACATGTGTACCGCAAGAAGATGCACTTTGATGAGGCTATCAAGCTGTACCAGCAGGCGCTATCCCTGCGTCCTGGCATGGCAGGCACTTTTGCGGCTCTAGGCTACACTTACCACCTGCAGGTGCGCATTTGCTTCGGACTTTCTTGTTCTGCTAGGTTAGGCGTGTGAGCGTGTGCACGCACATGTGTGCGATTGCGTGTATGTATCGGTTTGCGGGGTGTGTGCGTGTGCCAGGTGTGTGTGCGTGCGCCCGCGCGTGTGTGTGTGCGTGCGTGCGTGCGTGTGTGTGTGTGTGTGTGTGTGTGTGTGTGTGTGTGTGTGTGTGTGTGTGTGTGTGTGTGTGTGTGTGTGTGTGTGTGTGTGTGTCTGCATCCCCCTGATCTTATACGTTGCAATGGCAGCCAGTTTGGGTCCACTATTGAAATACTGTGTCACCTCCAGGAAACATATTTACCTGCCAGTTGAGCGTTAAATTGGTATCTTTTTCAGGCGTGGCACAACTTACAGTGCAGGGGACAACAGACATGTCTTGAACATTTTGGAATTTGGGGGTTTGCTGCAGGCGAAGCTTGGTGACGCCATATCCTACTACAACAAGGCGTTGGGCTTGCATCCGGAAGACACATTTACGACAGAAATGCTAACTCTGGCCATTATGGAAGAGTGTGTTTCTGCGTTGCCTCCAGACGTGGAACTCCCGCTTTAGCTGCTGGCAACTGCGCCAGCGTGAGGGAAGAGCAGTTTGGGAGAATCTGAACAAGTGGCTGAACCCTTTCAGAAAATACCTGACGTCCTCTTGATGCAGTTTACTTCCGACGTATTTTAAGTGTGCTTTGGATGGGGTATGGCAATGCCATGGAGCGGTGGAGTTTTGAGATTCCCGCTAAGGGTTGAGACTTGTGACACCGTTCGGGTTTCAAATGATCCATACTGATCTTCGCAGGGTACGGTCCTCAACATCCACCATCATGCCCCCCTTCGAAATGAACGAGGCATTGAAGCAGGGCAAGAGGGAAAAGAGGACCGCAACACGCTCTACTTGAAAAATGCTGGCCCAGCTTTGGAAGACACAAGACACCTAAGGGAATTTGTGAGGTCCCACAGCGAAGTTTTCATCCGACTAACAAATGACAGCGATATTAATTTTACTGCAATCATGCATGCATCGAGTGTGTGTCAAAAGACGTTCACCCCTGTTGCTGAATGTTGCAAGTCGACTATGGTATCAAAAGTTGTTGATTTAGAATTAAGAGTGAAGCCTATTCTAACCGCATTCTGTTGATTTCTCAGTCAATTTGCTGAAGTGGGTTCAAGTGAAGCAAGTTTTGCATCTGTGGCATGCATGCGCATCTGCTTACGTCCATGTCGAAAACTTCATGATTCAACTGCAGACATCCAGACATATCAACACACTTGGTGATGATTACATTGCTACATCACGCTCATTTTCAAACCAACACAAGAGAGCTGATCATCATCTAAGTAGTAAACCTCAAACCAGGCGAGGCGGTTATACTAAACGGCTAGACAGGCTGCAGGATTTTACTGGTAAGAGCCGACGTTCCACAAGAACGACCAAGCTTTTAAAAAAAGCCCCCAAGAGATTCCTCATGTCGAACGTTAGACAATTCAGCGTTCCCGCTGTCTGCGATCAGCAAAATTGAACAACTTGTCTGCAAAAATGACCACTGCAAGCGGGGCTAGCCAACCCTGAAGAATCCTGCCATATGCTGTAAGTATCATCTGGTACACTGTGGCCCTCTCCATTACCAGCAGGATGTAAGATTACTGGCACAGGTTGAATGGGGACACCTCTTGCAGGCACGCAAAGGACATGCGTGTTACCCTTTCCTACACGCAATAGATGTGCGTGCTTCAATATAGTAGGAGATGTCAAGTAAACACTATCACCCTTGCAACGCAACTGGACAATCATTGTAAGCGATAAGAGGGTAACATCATTCCTGTCGCTATTTGGTCCTAATTGCCTTCCTAACTCGCAATGCAGTTTCAAATATACCACACAGTCTTTTCAGTGCCCTGCACAGAGAACATTTGCAAAACAGCGCTTGCAAATGTCTGTCCAACGCTCAACTTTCAAACCGTCGGCTCAGCTTGTACCAACCCTTAACGCAGTCCAAAGCATTCACCCCCCAAAAGGCGAGTTTGGCTAAATCACGCATCCTGTTAGGCTTGACGTAATCAGGACATACTGCAGGGCAAAATTAAAGACCGTGACATCACCATCACCATTAGCCTCGCCTGGCATGCAACCAGCCACTGTACTAATCAAAATTGGATTGGGCTTCTAATAATTGGATTGGGCTTCTAATGGAGACATGACTGGACTACAGAGCCTCTTGATAGCGGTGTGGACTCCATCATGGGCATGTCATGCGGCACCAAAAGAATCTCATTGGCATTCCCAAGGCGAAGTGCTGGTCGTCACAAACCATGCCCCTCATGTTACTGGCCAACAGATCTCAAATGAGCCTCATGTACCTGCCCACCTTCAACATACCCTAATACAATTAACACAAACTCACATTCATCCCCAAAACACTTGCCCAGTACTCCTAGTTTACAAACTTCCAGACACAGAGCAATCCTTCACAATCATACGCACTTCAGATGCTTTGTCTGCTGATGCTATCTCGACGTATAGTGATGGTGAACACAACTCTCTAATGTCACTTGCCAGAAGTCTGGCAAGAGCATACACTCAACTGGCGCATCATTATCTTGCAACCATGGTCCAATAACCGTGGCACACCAAGCCAGAGACACTCCTTGCAATACATACAGTACACGCATGATTGAAAACAAGCAGAAGACCAGGTTATTCCCAAAAAGTAACCGCGAAAAAGAAATCGAGAAAAAACACTGCGAACTGGACCTCCCTAACCAGGCAACAGAGCCTGTACTTCATGTTAGTCAGAAACTTTGCAAGTGACCTTCAATTCGGTATGGTTTTGCTTCTACTAGCAGTGCTTCAAATGTTCATCAATCGTCGATTCAATTACGCCCAATTTTCCTTGCTGCACTCCGTTGATCCACAGCAGAGTTCACCTTTGGAGTCAGGAAGGCCCTTCCCACTCGGGGTTCCACTTGGACACCCAAGTACTTCTCATACTCCGCGCCAGTAAATCCTTCAAAATGACTTTGTAAAACAGCCTGCGGAACCAAATGATAGAGATTATAAAAACATATTTGTCCCATTGAGCAGATCTTTCACCGTCAGCAATTCAATCATCCACACATAGGGTGAGCTTTTTGGAAAGTCTGTGTTCTCTCCGTCTGTCTTTTACCTTTAAAATCCCGAAGTCCCCAACATTCGCTGCTTTCTCTACCTCTTCAAAGTAAGTGCAGTCTCGCCCTGCAAAACACAGCTCCATTGAGCCCCTTGCAGCATAACAAACAGGCCAACCATTGCACTATGCAAGAACTTGTACTTTCAAGTTCAATGCATTACACATTACACGTTGGCCTACAGCAAACGTTCCACACCCATGATGCTGAATTACAAGAGCTGAATCTCTGCCCCCAAGGCACACATACATGCACGCCCCCAATTACCAATTCTTTTCGCTTGCATTATCCTGGCCAAAACAACGGCAGAACAGTTGTCATTCTCACTCAGTATTGAAGGCTCCGCAACGAGAAGACAAGTTCCTACTTCACCCCAGAACTTCAAAATGCAAATGCTGTAGACAACTTACTCCCTGAAACCTTCTATGTGGCCCACTTTCCAGCAGCATCTAAGTTCCTACCCTCCTTGTATGCCATGAGACCACATTTGCACCTAACGACAACACTACCCTCAAACAGTCCTACACATGCAGATGCCTCTAAATGACCATGCCTCCATGCAAACATACCTTCTACATGCTTATATGGTGGGGCAAGTAAGTCTAGCACTGCGCAATCTGTCACAGCCGTGAAGGTGTGAATATTTCCTCCTTGCGTTGGTCGCAAAATGGTTGGGAAGCAACCTCCCTGCAGGACACAAGCAAAGACAGTGTAGAGGTAAGCAAATGGATTGCACAAGCGCTAGATGAGTTCAACATGCCCAAGCCCATGAGATCCTAGGAAACGTCCCCACGATCCCCATTCTCGGACGAAATAATCTATGACAGCCACCAAACAACCGCCTTCGCATGCCCTCTAAGCATGACTTCTGTCATAGATACGACCCCCGCAAGGTCTACATGTGCGCAGCCACCCAACCATGCACACACCTACAGTCCACGCACAGATAGGCTATGGCTCAATGATAAAAGGGTATATTTCACTGATCACTCACTACCTTTTCTGCCAACATCCTGATGAGATCCATCCACACCTTTACCCAAACTCTACCCTTGATAATCCATGAAGACTTTGCTCCTCATACATGGCCTTAATGCCCGTTCACGTTCCCGATTCCCCGGACATGGCATCCCTTCAAAGGCCTGGAACTTGCATGTCTGCAAATAGCACTGGTTGGGGAAGAACGAGAGTATTGCAACAAATTGCTCCCAACAAAAGCAACATTGGTACCGGGTTCAAATACTACAGAGCATCCCGTGAGAATTTCTCGACTTGCACTGACTGTGTAGAAAGCAAACAAGTGAACAACATGCTGCCTCGAGAGAGGGTCGTCAACTCCTAAAACACAGATTTAAGCTTGCCTCACAAAGGCATACCTGCAAGGTTTCGTCCAGCTCCAGGCGAGCCCGTCTTGGCATTTCTGATTGGGCATCCTCTTCAGGCTCTGACCAGTCATATCCTCGCACAGCTAGCTTCCCATATAGTACCCTGTACCACAGAACATGTCAGAGCAAACTAATATTCGCAACAAGAGGACTTGACTCCACTGACCTAACAGCCACCGGAAAATCCCAGTTGAGGATTTCATATCCACAAACAACAGAAATAGGATCGGCCGGGAATAATCAAGAACATTGGATACCTCATACCTATGGAATTGCTGTAGACACAGAATCCCAATACCCTGAAGTGGGTAGATAAAAAACATTGTGTTTTGTGAAGGACAAGGGGGTTTTCAGCTACGGGCTAGCCAACCATGCACACCCTTTTTCATACCTACTACACTCGACACTACATCCATTAACACTCTCGTATGGCTTAGCAATGCTGTTAGTGCTTTGTAGCGACAACAAACAGCTCCGCAAGAGATGCTGGAAAGAAGAAAAAAGGAGTAGGGACAGGTAGAGCTCACCGCGACAACACTGTCATGCCAGGGTGATTATGGAGAGGAATACAGGTACCAGCACCCATGACAAAAATGCCTATGACAAAATCATCATTGTCGGCAATAGACTGGTATTTTAATACGTGCTTGGGCCGTCTGCAGAACACAACCACAACTTCAGCAAAATTGCCAATACAAGTACTGTCCTCATCTGCGAACCAGTTCAGTCCACATGCACAGAAGGTGCCAGGACTCTGCACGAAACCCAACTGTCCATAGTGGCGCAGGTTGAAACACAATGCAAGCGGCAGGTAAACAGCAGCAGGGCATCTCACTCTTTGGTGATTGACAGGGCCTCATCGACCTGCAACCAGAAGACCCACGGCACGGAGATCAACCACCCTACCATGTTGCAAAGTGCTTCGGGTAGAATTGAACAAAGAGATCCCCTTCCTTTCAGAAAATCAAGGAAAGAATTTCTGAGAATGTTTCTTCCCTTTCCTCATTACCACTAATATCAAATGTTTTAAGAAATCAGTTTTCATACTTGCCACATAGGGTTTGCACCTCTCCCACTCAATAGAAGGATTGTTCCCGTCACCTTGGCTGAAAACATGTGAATTTCAAACTCTCTTTTGCTTCTAAATTATTTAAAAATGCACGTGATTTACTCAAACCTTTCTTGCCCAGTAACTGCATGGATGTATTTACACGACACAAGCAACCCAGTCAACCATACTGATTCTCTCAGAATGGCATTCCATTCCAGCCGTATAAATATCTATGGCTCACCTCTAGACCTCCTTTCAACTTGCCCTCCGGCTGTCTAACCTTGAAAGTTTCGAGTGGCACATCCGCTGCACAACCCCACCCCTTCAATTTCCGAGACTACATTGCTTCCAGCTTTGCATGGACACGCAGCATTGGTCAAAGCCATCTGGGGTAAGCAAAGTTGGACACTGAAAATTCAATGTGCAGCAGAATTGCACACTGTACTTCAATTTTCAGTGGCAGCGGGAACCACGAGTTCAGGCACACTCACCAAGAGCTTTGCACAGCTCCTGCAAATCATCAGCAGTTGCCTGCCGTCGATTGCCAAAGCAAGATTTTGCCAATTTGTAGAGGGCTGCCAATCGGCAATCACTCGGGACTGAAAGAATTGCTCCCGGTGTCATTCCTGCCGCTGCTGTCTGTCCAACTGACAGCTTCTCGTAGTAATACTGAGCGTTCTCCGTGTGCAATTTATATATTTTCCCCCTCACATGAAGAATTCTTTTGTGATACTTCGCTCCAGTAGTCAGAGGCCGCTGCAATGTGCTGATCAACTCTCTACCCAGCATGTGCTGATGGGCATCTGTGAAACACCACGTGAACCTCCCGTCACACACCACTTCCAACCCCTTCCAATATACATACACGCAGTGGGCCATGCCATGCAAACTCTTGAGGATGCTGCAAATGTTATCTAAGGAACCATAGCTGGGGCAGCCTTGGGCTACCTTGGCAGGACATCCTCCCTCTAGATGGCAGCTCAAACACCTAATCAGCCAAGAACAAAGCGCTTACTTGGGAAAGCACCTGGGACGTCTTCTTTCAGAGCATGGGAGTCGGATATGCTCGACCGAGCCCCGACACCACAAGGCGAGGTTTGAACCTCGGTTGCCAGCGTAAACGCGACTCTCCCTAAAGATAAGGGTCCCTTCCCTTGCTAAGAAATTGACAGCGTAAGCCCTTTCCGTTGAACAGTTTTCCGTGTTCGGCAGGGTGTAATTAAAAAAGAAACGGCGTCCTGATTACCTAAAAACACTTCTCCCCAAGCCACTCCTGCACAAAGAAAGCACAAACTTACAGTGCACAAGAATCGTTTGATCAAATGTCCTACCCAACTGCCTCTCCTGCAAGAAGAAGGCCAGCGACAACGCGAGTCGGTCCTTGACAATGGCGACAACAACGGGTACACAGATTTTATGCGTGAATCATCCAAACATGCGATAAATGCAATGAACACTGTGATTGTAGGCCACGAACCTGTCCACAACCGAGTCGGCTGCCACGTTCCTAACAAACTAGTTCCGGCCCATTACCCACTTCAACAAATTGATTATCGTGATATCATGGGAGCAATAACCTTCAAAGAACGTATGAACGTGCAACAGAATGGTATTGGGTCGTCAGCTTGCACCTTGCGGGGCTCCTGGCGACGTGACCCCTGTACCGGATCTGAACGCGTACGTTTAGATTTGTACGAAGGTCGGGTGGCAGCCTGCCTAGGCAACGGGCTTGTGCTGGGCTGATGCCAAAGGAGCCCACGCCTACCCACGTGGCCACCGACGTGCCTCAGCCACCAACCAGAAACGGGGCTGACGATGGAAAGGGCCCGGGCACGTGGAGCGTCCGTGTCTCAGAACTCCATTACATCAGCACCCGCATCCACGGACATTTCGTTTAAAGCGCTGGACTCCGATTACACCGGCCCCGCACAATCTTGGGAACCAGATTCCATCAAGTGAGATAAAGGATACGGAAAGTAGAAATCCAGTATCTTTCTATCCGATGTCCAAAACTCACTTCCCACTTCACTTTTCCTTTAAAAGGGGAACTGATCATCCGTAGTTGAAAATAGTAATCTTTGGTAATTTACCACAAGTATATCTGATGTATCTTTTTGTCAGAAGTGCTCCAACATCAAAGAGTTTTACCCAATGCTCCCAGAGGATCTGGCGGCTCACTTTCTTGTCCCGGGTCTTTGCATGAAGGGGTGCTGCTTTTCAGCATTTAGAGCCGGGCATTGCACTTCCACTGGACTTTCCAGTGACAATTTCTTCCGTCGGCCATTACCAAATTTCTGCCTCTTGCTCTAGAACAGGAACTCTACAAACTTCCCAGTCGCAGCCTTGGGCAGATGTGGCAGACTTAGAATGTGTCCGCATTAGCGCTCATAACAACCTGTCACGGTGCTCTGCGGAAAACGAGTGCAGGCTGCTCATTAAGAGCAGCAAAACCAGCAGTGATGGCTCGATCGCTAGTGCGGACACGATCTTGTTTGCGATACCAGATCATGGCTAAACAGACAGAAACATTGAAACCACGCGAAAAGCAGACCTGCAGGTTCCTTGTGCCATGCTATAGGTGATTGGGATCAGGTTGCCCGGCGGTGACAGAATCTGCAGCTCAGAAACACAGGAAGTATGCAGTGGCTTGTGAAAAAGGCCCGCTGCTGGTCGGGTGTGATCCTCCGGTAAATGTCATTTGGGGTTAGGGATTGACTCTCTGATCTTTGCCACCCACGATTGTAATGCGAAAACGATTACAAATATGTGGTTTATGGTGTGTGGCTAGGATGAGCTTCACCCTTTAAACGAAATGTGCAGCCACCAGAGGCTGAAGAGACGGAACAGTTCCTCAATATCCAAGATTTTTGAACACCATGCAAGGCACTGATTGATGAGGCGGACGATGCACCGAGGACGGACTGTTATAACATATATGTAAACAAATGCACCGAGTGCCCAAGGCAAAGAAATGGAGGACATACTGATGCACGGAGTCTGATGCACGGCATGTAAATTCGGAGCAGTGCTCATCACCGTCTGCCCTGGTGGGACGCATGTCACGTGGACGAAGGTGGTGGAGAAGCCCGTGCCCTCCCCCAAGATGGGGAAGCCATGTACCCCATCCAAAACCAGAATACACTCTAATGTGGGTGACTGAAACTGGCAAAAGTTACAGGCCCTGCCACGAAATATGGGCAGGGCGAAAAACCATCCATGTCAGGTACACAGTTGGGCATCTTAAGACCAAGAAAGTTGAAGAGTAGAAGCCATGATCAGGCCGCGGGCGTGATGCCCATACATGAACCAAGTCCTTGAGGGCGTCAAGGTCAGTTGGTTCAACAGAGACTGGTTGTTCGAGCAAACACATTCAAATGCATTCCACACAGATTACAGACTGGAACCGCATTTCCTCTATGTCGAGCAGCATGTCTCTGGAGCGACTCATCCTCTTCTGAAGGGTCATAACCGATGCCTGAGTGGCAGTGTCAGATCTGCCCTGTGGATCAAACTGGCTCATGCATGGCTGGTGCTGGCCATATGGCTGACGCTGACGATTTGGTCCCAGCAGAACTACCGGGTCAACTACACGTTACACTTTTTCTATTACTAAGTCTTCTGGCACTGGTCCAAATCAGGTTACTCGAATCCGCGCTTGACTAGATTGGGGTAATGAAGCATAGACACATGATATATGATGTACTGCACCGTAGACACATCAGAATTAACAAGGTGTCACCAATACGCAAATCTGTCGACAGGCAACTTTCTTGAGCATGCAGCTGTGGCCGACTCCGTACACTTCGCCGAAGCAGATCTGGAGTTCCTATTAATCGCGCGACCATTTGAGAATTTTAAGAGAATTCTAATTTTACTTCTGCTGGTCCCCCAGGATGGTTAGAAGGGAAGAGATGACCTTAAGAAATACTTGCGCCACGAGCCCCTTCTTCCTGCAGGCCTACACGGAGGCACCACACACTTCTACAGTTCCCGCAAGAGAGGCCTTCAAAGCGCCACCATCTATGCATGACACTGCTGTTTCGGATGGAAGTGGTTACATCTTTCAAGTACATGCGCAGGCATGGATTCACATATGTTGGTACTTGTCTAAATAACCCGTTTAACGTTAAACGGGAGACTCAACGACGAACGAATATTCGTTCTTGGGTACGTGTCCAAGTTACCAGTTTAACGGGAGACTAATTGATGAAGTCTTTTAGTTACTTGCAAGTAATTGCAATGGAGAAGGACTTGGTCAGAACGATTAAGCAATAGGCGAACAAAGATGAGGACCTGGAAAACCCCAATTACCTGAGCTAAATTTCCTCTGCAGAGGTTGTGCCACAAGAGAGATTTCGTCTGCCCCTCGGAGTTGGGCACATGTCCTGTGTTAGCGAACACATATAGGGGATCTTTGGCGATATCAGCTCGTTTAGGACTTTTATATATATGGGGATAGGCACCCACATTTTTTCCCTTTCCATTTCCATATGTCCGTATGGGGATTGCATCAACGGTCTAAACTCAGGACCCGTGTAGCTGTGGGACAAGCCAGACAATGTTAGAAAAATGGACACTAACATGTATACCTTGGGTATTTGACCAACATGTTGGGTCATTTCATATTAGCATGTTTGTGAGCCACATCAATTCATTTCAAGGCTATATAAAACTTACAATATTCATAAACAATAAAGTACAGTCATATTTCACTTGGGTGTGTTTGTACTGTATGGTACTTTAAGGTTAAATGACACTCGTAGTGATTTATAGGGGCCATGGTACAATTTCGGCCAGTTTTCTAGTAAGGTATACTCATTCCGGATCTCATCGATCGTGAGACTTTAAGTCCTGCAGTCCTTGGCGTTTGATTCGAGACTTGTATCGGTGGTGAGTTGAAGTTCCGAGTCACTTAGATTCGAGACTATCATCGACCGAGATTCGTACTGTTCATCGACGACCATGTCGAATCATAAGCAGTGAACTTATTAGTGGCGAAATGTCGCCAATTTGGCGAAATAAAATGAAATGAAGCAAGATTTGGCGATGTGAAATAATATTCTGGGACTTGCTCATCGCCAATTTGGCTATAACAAAATAAAATCATTGGTGGGTACTTCGCCATGCCCTGGCGACACAAAAATGAAATAGAAGAAGGACAAATCGCCATCATGGCGACAGGAAATATGAATGAAAGCAGGGCAAATCGCCAAATTAAAATTGCCGGGACACTGGCCTGTGTTCAATTCGGCCCTTGTCCGGTTCTAAGAGTGATAATATTTTGCGGGCCGAATCGGAACTTTCCGGATACTCTACGTGTTATGTGTTACCGGGAACCGATCGAACAAATCAGTTCTCATTGAGAACTTCTCAACCCCTTGCTTTAATTTCAACACTGTTACATGCATATAGACTCAACTACAGCCCTTCCACAGTTTTTAATTATCGTTACGCTTTAGGACTGGTTACTGAATTCTCTCTTTCTCCTTATTTTGGTGTTTTACTATCCTCAAATTACAATTTCAAAATACGTGCAGTCAAATCGTTTGAGGTCATACATCTCTGCCTTCCCGATACGACTAAGTTCCTGTATTATTCCATGGTCTCTCTCTCTCTCTCTCTCTCTCTCTCTCTCTCTCTCTCTCTCTCTCTCTCTCTCTCTCTCTCTCTCTCTCTCTCTCTCTCTCTCTCTCTCTCTCTCTCTCCCCCCCCCCCTACCCCCCCCTCTCTCCCACTTTCCCCCCCCCTCTCTCTCCTTCTCTCCCTCCCTCCCTACCCCTCTCTCTCTCTCTCTCTCTCTCTCTCTCTCTCTCTCTCTCTCTCTCTCTCTCTCTCTCTCTCTCTCTCTCTCTCTCTCTCTCTCTCTCTCTCTCTCTCTCTCTCTCTCTCTCTTTCCCTCTCCCCCTCTCTCTTTCCCACTCCATATCACCTTCAGTATTTGGCCCCTAGATTCCGCGCCCCTGCATGATGGATTTTTGGTATGTGGTTAGAATAGGCTTCACACTTAATTTTAAATCAGTTCGGGTTTCTGGTTTTTTCACTCTTGTCGTTCTTCAGTTTTTATTATCATTTCTCTTCTACTTGTTTGGCTTTCACTTTTTATGTTTTGTGTTTTTTGATTTTATGTTTTGTGTGTGTGTGTGTGTGTGTGTGTGTGTGTGTGTGTGTGTGTGTGTGTGTGTGTGTGTGTGTGTGTGTGTGTGTTTGTGTGCACGTGTGTGTGTGTGTGTGTGTGTGTGTGTGTGTGTGTGTGTGTGTGTGTGGGTGTCTGTGTATGGCTGTATAAATGTAAACCCCCCAAATAAGTTATTCCCACCCGTAATTTGGGCACTGCTTGTCAGGGATTCGCCTTTTCCTGCCACTGAAGGCATTAAATGGTCCCTTTCGTGCTTGCAACTTATGTCCGTAAAAACAGAGTTTGGTTCATTCCTATAGCAGTAGTAGCATCGAAATATCATTTTTGACAAAAACCAGAAAATCCGGCCTTAACGGCGGGACCCATCCCATCTCTTGCCTCTTTTTTCCTAGGCAACACCGAATCCCGGCTTCCGATTGGGGCCCCATGCAGACCTCAAGTCCCCCACGAGTCCACCCAAAACTCTCCTCTTTTGGTCAGCTGGGCCCTAGAGAGAAGGAACAAAGCCCTTTTGTTCTCAAAAACTGCCGAGCGCATGGCTCCTTAACCTCGATCTCGTCATGTCCGCTACAACGGAGCCCCCACAGCACCGAATAACGCCAAACTTCGTGACAACAATCTTTAATAGTAAGAATACTTAACCTCAAGTTTAATCGTAAGAAGCTTTCATGCTCAAGACGCTGCGGCGTCTTGTTTCGAAGGCCCTGTTGCTTCCGCGAGGTTTGTACTGCAGGGGGTTCTCTAAGGCGACGTGGCACCGTCTTTAAGGGCGGACCGGGAAGAGTTTATGCTGGCATGGCAGTCACGTGTACTGATGTACTATCACGTGCTGGAGTTTCAGAGCCGATATTAATTTCCTTGCGAAATGCCACACGAATTACGCCAATTGACGGTCAGGGTGGGAATAACTTATTTGGGGGGGTTGAAGTGCTCAAGGGTCGCTAATGCCACGTGGGGTATGGGGGTGCAACATGGGCTAACGAGGCGTGACAGCATGAGGTGTTGTGACCTTAGCACATGCTAGTGTAGTAGGCTGCACGTGCCTGATGGCACCCTCATGTGGTGGACAAGCGGGCCTCGCGGCACGTACGGCCCGACGCGCTACGCTTCTCGGCTCGCAACAACCCGTTCAGCACCTGGCAGATCAGGTGGCGGAGAGCCGAAGGGGCTACACTTCTAGGAGCATTGGGTAATGTTGAAACTTTCTATCACATCAAATCACATAGCATGCGTTGGTGCGGCAAGTGGTGCACATGTTTAACAAAGGTGAGGACGGCAGTTGTGGCAACTAGCCATCGGTTGTCGATTCTCTATCCCATTACTTCAGGCACTGACCAGGTGTCTCATACCCAAACTTCCCTTTTAAGAGAGCTTGTGGATGTGCTGCAAACATAGAAGGAAAGCATGTCAATTCTCCTCACCCGTGGCACAATGCCAGCCAAGAAACTACAGACACACGTGGGCATGCTGTGGTGGTTCAGTCCTGGCGCGCAACATTTGGAGGCATCTAGGCTGGACAGCAGCAATCTTCAGGCCCTTGACATCTGGTTATAAGCAAAGGAGGAGGGATGTCTCTTGTTAAGCCATTCATCACTACTAGCGGGCGTAGGATGATAAGGCTTCATGAATACAAAGTGCTAGCGCCACAACAGAAAGGCTACAATTTATCTTTAAAATGGTTTACATAAGGCCCCAGAATGAATTTTGATTTAAACCCGCTCCAATATGAAACTATTTGACGCCAGTGTAGCCAGCATAATACCCGCATCTCAAAGGGTAAGTCACGAGTTCGCAAAATCTCCCCTCAATTCATGTCATGCGCCACACCCGACGCTATTGGCCCACCATACTTCAGAAGTGCTCAAGGGTCGCTAATGCCACGTGGGGTATGGGGGTGCAACATGGGCTAACGAGGCGTGACAGCATGAGGTGTTGTGACCTTAGCACATGCTAGTGTAGTAGGCTGCACGTGCCTGATGGCACCCTCATGTGGTGGACAAGCGGGCCTCGCGGCACGTACGGCCCGACTGTGAAAGGTTATGGGCAATCGGCTTTCCCTGTACAAAGCAGACAGGTCGTCAATAGACGAAGTTACTCCAGCTACAGTCCGTACGACTGTCTGCTGAGTGCCACACACAACTGTCGGACAAGACTAGCATCTGGTGATGCCCAGCATCTTTCACAACCAGTTCCGTTACATCATTATCTTGTACACAAGCACCGATCAAGCAATCACTAGATAAGGCTCTAGACGGCTACGTTCAAGTACATGCCTATACTCCCTGAAGTCACTGTCCCTTAACTGTTTGAGTGACTACAGGGTACACTAAGCTTGTTCACTCTCACAATAGCAACAATGATACAACACACACTGCCGCACCGTACCTGTACAAAGCAGACAGGTCGTCAATAGACGAAGTTACTCCAGCTACAGTCCGTACGACTGTCTGCTGAGTGCCACACACAACTGTCGGACAAGACTAGCATCTGGTGATGCCCAGCATCTTTCACAACCAGTTGGTATTCACTCCGGTGGGGCAGCCTTAAGAGTTCATCCGACAAACGTGTGATCTAGATAGGATTGTACCTTATGTTCGAAAACGTCCAGAATCTGCCGTGTCTCAAGGTACCTTATGTTCTCAATGGACCCATATCCTAATAGTGCACACATGAAGATCACTTAAAGCACAAGGCATTCAATAATAATGTTCAGAACTCAACACTTCCCCTTGCCTGCATGCTTTAAGTGTATCTTCTCAAACCTAGTGAATCACGATGACCAACAAACACGGGCTTGGCAAGTGGCTTGGTCATAATGTCAGCCACATTGCGAGCAGATTCCACATAGAGGATATCTACCTGCCCAAGTGCCATAGCTTCCCTAGCGTAGTGGAAGCTTACTGCAACGTGCTTTGTGAATTTGGAATACAGGGGGTTCCGTAAATTAGAAATGCATCCTTGGTTGTCACAGAAAATTTTGACCCTCCAAGGTGCAGCCCCTATCTCTTCCAAGAAGCCCCTTAGCCAGTTGGCTTCCTTCACAATATGGCCAGCTGCCATAAACTCAGCTTGCACAGTTGAGGTAGCAACTGAGCTCTGCTTCTTGCTTCCCCAAACCACGGCACTACCATAGACTGATAGAACATAGCCAGTGGTGGAATACCTGTGGTCCAGGTCCCCAGCATAGTCGGCATCAACATAGCCTTCTAGCTCAGGGCCCTTTCCACCCAGAGTAAGAGCTAACTCTCTGGTATCTCTCAAGTACTTCAGCACTCGAATGGCCTCATTCCAGTGTGAGGTAGTGGGTGTCATTCTATACCTTGACAACACTCCAACAGCCTGAGAAATGTCAGGCCGGGTCGTATTGGCTATGTACAGTAACGATCCAATTAACTCGCAGTATCGATGACCAGGTGGCAGAGGGGTACCAGCCCCATGTGACATACCATCTGAGGACTCGGGTCTGCTGCTAGCCACGAAGTCCTTGGACATGGGGGTATCAACCCACGTCCATCATCAGCAACGCCAAACTTCTCCACAAGAGCATCAATCTTGGGAGTGCAACTCATGGAAATAGTGCCCTGAACTCTATTGCGTAGGACCTGACACCCCAGGAAATCATTCACCTCTCCCAAATCATGGATGGTGAAGTCCTTCTTCAATAACTCTTTCCCCCACTCAATCTCTGCAACCACTCTGGCAACTATGAGAAGATCATCGACATAAACAAGAATAAACGACAGATTACCATCAGGGGCCCTCCTGATGTATACCCCAGCGTCGCTCTTGCACACACTATACCCCATCACGCTCAACTTGTCGCTCAAGGTCTTGTGCCAAGCCCGTGGGGCTTGCTTAAGACCGTAGAGTGCCTTCCTGAGCTTGCACACAACTCTCGTGTTGCCATTCTCAAATCCTGGTGGTTGGGTCACATAGACCTCTTCCTCCAACTCCCCATTGAGAAAAGCTGTCTTGATATCCACTTGGTGGATCTCAAGATTTTGTGTGGCAGCCACTGCCAGCACAGCTCTCCTAGCACCATAGCTGCTGGTAGGTGCAAAAACCTCACCAACATCTATACCAGGAATCTGTCTGCAACCCTGGGCAACCAATCTTGCTTTAAACCGAGTGACATTCCCATGTGCATCGTTTTTTGTAGAAAAAATCCAATGAACAGGGATAACTTTCTGCCCATGGGGTCTTTCCACATACTGCATAACCTCATGGGTGTCTAAAGACTCCATCTCCTCTTGCATTGCCTGCTGCCAAAACTCCCACTGAGGTGAGCGCTGGGCTTCCCTCAAGTTTGAGGGCACGTGAACTTTTCCCAACCTGACAGAAGGTACACTCTGTACCTTATGCTGTGGTGCAGCAGGGCTGTCAGCCTTACTGGTGCTGTTCCCTTCTCTCTCTCTCTCTCCCTGGTTGCCAGAATAAGGTACATTATGTACCTTATGCTGGGACTGGGCAGTACTGCCGGGATTATCTGATTCCTTCTCAAGTCTCTCTCTCTCTCCTTGACTACTGGACTCATGTGCAGCACCCTTACATTCTCGCACCTTCCGCAATGCAGAGGGGAGCAGCAGCTCTCTCTCTCTCCTGGACTCACACTTGGGCACACTACCCAGACTTGCCTGAGCTGCGCCTACAATGTCAGCCTGCACACCATAAGCATGACTAGCCAGTGACTGGGATTGGGCACCAGCTTCCCCTACTGCTGGCATGTCTAACCCACTGCTCTCATCTCTTACATCTGCACCGAACATAGCCTCGACTGTCTCAACCTGCCCCTGCATATCAGGGAGACCAGCCATGTTTGGCTCACTCACAATTGCCTGACCTGGGTCAGGGGCATGCAATGGGATGTCAGAATGCTCTCTCCTAGCCACGCGCTGTACATAACGCTGCTCCCTTGTAAGGGTGGTCCCTGGAGGAAGGGGAATTTGTGACTTCCCCTGCATTCGCAACCCCTCTTGTACCTTCTGCATTTTTTCTACCTGGGATTGAGTTTCTACACCCCCCCTGGCCAGATTCTGCATATGCTCAAGCACCGACCACGAGTGCTGAGATGGTTCTGGGGTCCCAACAGTAGAATCCAGGCTGGTGGGGGTTCCTTGGTCATGTGCTGCTATGGTCCCGTCTCCAGACTGATCCCCAGCACAAAGTCCAGAGGTCCCAGGAGCCCCAGTGGAAAGCGTCTCCACTCCATGGTCATCCTCCTCATCCCAGAACGTGGGTGGAGCAGCAGAGGGAATTGCTTGAGGCGTTGCCAGATTCTCACTGCCAAGGGGGGTGATATCCTAGAATCATAGACAGACCCAGGCTGGACCTTTGATAGACCCACTCTCTCAGCCCCCCTCAAGTGCTCGATAAAGCTGACGTCCCTACTCTCCTTCCACACTCCATTCCCCACGTACACACGATACGCTTTAGACTGGGGACAATAACCAGTAAACATCCCAGGGATGGTCTTGGGCCCAAAAACAGACCTTTGGCCACTGGGAATGTGCACATGGGCTACACAGCCAAACGTGCGCAGCACCGACACATCAGGTTTGACACCAAAGAATAATTCCATGGGGGTCAGGGACCTGCCTGAAGTAGGACCCACATTGTAGAGGAGGGTAGCTGTCTCGAGCGCCTCCTTCCAAAGGGAAGGGTCTGCTGCAGCATGGACCAACAGAGTCCTTGTTCGCTCCTTCAGGGTCCTATTCATCCTCTCCGCCACCCCATTCTGCTGAGGCGTGTAGGGCGCTGAGGACTCCATCTTAGTGCCCTGCTGAGCACAAAACTCTTTGAATTGCTGGTTCAGGAACTCTGAACCCCTGTCAGTCCTCACACACTTCACAACCGTGCCTCGTTGGGTCTGCCAAAAACGGAGCAGGTCTATCACAGCCTTTGGGATGCAATCCTTTGACTTCACAGGCAGGGAGGCAACTTGGTGTGAACTTTCATCCACTACAGTGACCCAATATCGTTCACCTGTGATGGTTGGAGGTGATATGGGACCCACAGTATCCACATGGACTCTATCGAGTGGGTGATGTGCAGGCCTGGAAGATACAGGGAAAGGAGGTCTGGAGTGTTTCCCTTGTATACACGATTCACAGTGCTTGGGGCACTCAGAGCAGGGAGCAAGGGAGATATTGATTCCTGTAACCAGATCTTCCTTGGAGAACCTCTGCATGCTGCTGGCACCAGGATGACCTAACCTAGCATGCCACAGAGATCTCTCGCTACACACGTGTCCTTTCCTAAGATGAGACGCCTCAGCCATGTGATCAATATGTCTGCAGCCAACTTGCTGCCCTCTGACAGGACTAACAAACTCCAAAAAAACAGACCTCGTGCGCGGGTGATATCTCCACACCACCCTTCAGGTCCCTTCATGGCTGTGTAACCACCTGCAGTGTCAGTCAGGAAAGATGCTCCATCCTGAATTGCACCAGTGACTGAAATGAGGTTGGTATGCGCAGAAGGAACACACTGCACATTGTGCAGCCAGAATACTTCGTGCCTTGCATTCACAAGGCATACAGACCCAGATGCAATGATTCCTCCCTTGGCGTCTGAGGTTGCCAAGTGCAGAGGAAGAGGCTGTCTATGCATAACTGGATTATGGAGCAATGAGAGATCATTGACTATATGCACAGAGGCACCACTATCTATTAACCAAGATGTGCTGCTAGCTCCATGCGAAGTTGGGGCAAGCACATTGAGAGAGATAAACATCGCCTCACCAGAAGGAGGGGGTGGAGGTGGTAAATGCCACCCCGGAAACGTGTGTTGACTTGTTGGATAGTTATATGCTGAAGGTGGTCCAGGGCTGGAAGCGGATGAAGGCGGGCCACCCCGGCCAAATCCATGGTCCCACCAGGCTTGAGGAGACGACTGTGGGCCTCCCTGGCCCCAGTAAGCTGCAGGCCCAACGCTTGCCGCTTGCATGTTTTGATGCAGAGCCTGCAGCTGCCTGAGCGGTCCGCAGTCAGTCATGAAGTGGCCCTTTGCCTTGCAGAAGTGGCATGTAAGCTCCTCTCTGGGCCTTCTTGCCCTGCCAGGTCCACGCCCCCTGCCACCAAAAGTAGTTGCAGAGGGGCCAGCGGGAGGCTGTTCGTTTGCTGGTAGTGCTGCTCCAACTCCCGGTACTGCTCCCACTCCTGGTGCAGCTCCAGCGCTTGATGACGCTCCAGCTACCCCCCCAGAGGGACCAGCCACTGCTGCAGCTGCCATGGCCTGAGGTGTTCCCTCTGCAGGTGGGTCCTTGTACCCACGGCTGGCTGCGGCGCGCAGGATTCTTTGAATCAGCTCCAATGGCGGCTTGTCGGTTGCCATAACCTCCAGGGACTCGAGCCTCAGCACAGGAGGGAGGCCCTTCACCATCAGCTCCCCAACATTGTGGTCCAAGAGGATGAACGCGTTGTTTCTGAGACTTGTAGCCAGATCCATCATTCTGTAGAGGTAGACCTTGAGTGTCTCCCCTGTCTTGATGCCCTGCTCCATTTCCTTGTACCACTCAAGGTTGATGTCTTGGTTGCTCCCTCCAGTATGACTGTTCTTCACCCACGTGATGAAGTCGAACGCTGCTTTGTGGCATGAGATCTGAGAATGCCAGATGACTGGAACTGACTGGATCAGCCACTGCTTGATGGCTGAGTTCTCCACCGACCCTGGCATTGGCCTCTCCAAAGCCGCTCTGACCCCCTTGGTGTTTGCGCACGCCTCCAAAGCTTCATACCAAAATTCAAAATTGCGCCCTCCATCATCAAGCATGACAGTCATCTTTGGATTAGAGGTATTGGGGATGTAGGCTGCCTTGTCAATCTCCACCTTTGGTTCTGCAGTGGCTGATTGTGTCCCGGTCATAGACTGCCCTGGAGTGGCCCCACTGACTTCTCCAGGTTGAGACATTGCTGTTTCACTGCTACTTTCCTTTTCTTTGCCCCTTTTTGTCATACTATTGTCACTTCACCAGCCAAACTTACTCATAAACTTCTGGAATGCAGCAATACCCTACAATTCCCTCCATGTCATGGAAATTTACCAGCCAGTCTTGCACAGTAGTAGCAGATATGTTCCCCTCAGAAGTTTGCGCCGGAGTCCGGCCCGACTCACTCAGTGCTTCTAGACAACGTCTATGAATGATAAAGCACAGCTAAAACTTCAATTATGAATTTCCCAGAAAGGTAAACTGTGAGTAAGATAATGGTCCTGGTACACTCGAGTTCCCTTGCGCCGCTGCGCCATGCTCGAGCTCCTTTGTTGACGCTTACGTCTGACCCATCCGTAGACGACCTTCACTCCTGCTTTTACTTGGCTCAGCTGGAAGGGCGTGGGCCCATAACCTGTGAAAGGTTATGGGCAATCGGCTTTCCCTGTACAAAGCAGACAGGTCGTCAATAGACGAAGTTACTCCAGCTACAGTCCGTACGACTGTCTGCTGAGTGCCACACACAACTGTCGGACAAGACTAGCATCTGGTGATGCCCAGCATCTTTCACAACCAGTTCCGTTACATCATTATCTTGTACACAAGCACCGATCAAGCAATCACTAGATAAGGCTCTAGACGGCTACGTTCAAGTACATGCCTATACTCCCTGAAGTCACTGTCCCTTAACTGTTTGAGTGACTACAGGGTACACTAAGCTTGTTCACTCTCACAATAGCAACAATGATACAACACACACTGCCGCACCGTACCTGTACAAAGCAGACAGGTCGTCAATAGACGAAGTTACTCCAGCTACAGTCCGTACGACTGTCTGCTGAGTGCCACACACAACTGTCGGACAAGACTAGCATCTGGTGATGCCCAGCATCTTTCACAACCAGTTGGTATTCACTCCGGTGGGGCAGCCTTAAGAGTTCATCCGACAAACGTGTGATCTAGATAGGATTGTACCTTATGTTCGAAAACGTCCAGAATCTGCCGTGTCTCAAGGTACCTTATGTTCTCAATGGACCCATATCCTAATAGTGCACACATGAAGATCACTTAAAGCACAAGGCATTCAATAATAATGTTCAGAACTCAACAACCCGCGCTACGCTTCTCGGCTCGCAACAACCCGTTCAGCACCTGGCAGATCAGGTGGCGGAGAGCCGAAGGGGCTACACTTCTAGGAGCATTGGGTAATGTTGAAACTTTCTATCACATCAAATCACATAGCATGCGTTGGTGCGGCAAGTGGTGCACATGTTTAACAAAGGTGAGGACGGCAGTTGTGGCAACTAGCCATCGGTTGTCGATTCTCTATCCCATTACTTCAGGCACTGACCAGGTGTCTCATACCCAAACTTCCCTTTTAAGAGAGCTTGTGGATGTGCTGCAAACATAGAAGGAAAGCATGTCAATTCTCCTCACCCGTGGCACAATGCCAGCCAAGAAACTACAGACACACGTGGGCATGCTGTGGTGGTTCAGTCCTGGCGCGCAACATTTGGAGGCATCTAGGCTGGACAGCAGCAATCTTCAGGCCCTTGACATCTGGTTATAAGCAAAGGAGGAGGGATGTCTCTTGTTAAGCCATTCATCACTACTAGCGGGCGTAGGATGATAAGGCTTCATGAATACAAAGTGCTAGCGCCACAACAGAAAGGCTACAATTTATCTTTAAAATGGTTTACATAAGGCCCCAGAATGAATTTTGATTTAAACCCGCTCCAATATGAAACTATTTGACGCCAGTGTAGCCAGCATAATACCCGCATCTCAAAGGGTAAGTCACGAGTTCGCAAAACCTCCCCTCAATTCATGTCATGCGCCACACCCGACGCTATTGGCCCACCATACTTCACCCCCCCAAATAAGTTATTCCCACCCGTAATTTGGGCACTGCTTGTCAGGGATTCGCCTTTTCCTGCCACTGAAGGCATTAAATGGTCCCTTTCGTGCTTGCAACTTATGTCCGTAAAAACAGAGTTTGGTTCATTCCTATAGCAGTAGTAGCATCGAAATATCATTTTTGACAAAAACCAGAAAATCCGGCCTTAACGGCGGGACCCATCCCATCTCTTGCCTCTTTTTTCCTAGGCAACACCGAATCCCGGCTTCCGATTGGGGCCCCATGCAGACCTCAAGTCCCCCACGAGTCCACCCAAAACTCTCCTCTTTTGGTCAGCTGGGCCCTAGAGAGAAGGAACAAAGCCCTTTTGTTCTCAAAAACTGCCGAGCGCATGGCTCCTTAACCTCGATCTCGTCATGTCCGCTACAACGGAGCCCCCACAGCACCGAATAACGCCAAACTTCGTGACAACAATCTTTAACAGTAAGAATACTTAACCTCAAGTTTAATCGTAAGAAGCTTTCATGCTCAAGACGCTGCGGCGTCTTGTTTCGAAGGCCCTGTTTGCTTCCGCGAGGTTTGTACTGCAGGGGGTTCTCTAAGGCGACGTGGCACCGTCTTTAAGGGCTGACCGGGAAGAGTTTATGCTGGCATGGCAGTCACGTGTACTGATGTACTATCACGTGCTGGAGTTTCAGAGCCGATATTAATTTCCTTGCGAAATGCCACACGAATTACGCCAATTGACGGTCAGGGTGGGAATAACTTATTTGGGGGGGTTGAAGTGCTCAAGGGTCGCTAATGCCACGTGGGGTATGGGGGTGCAACATGGGCTAACGAGGCGTGACAGCATGAGGTGTTGTGACCTTAGCACATGCTAGTGTAGTAGGTTGCACGTGCCTGATGGCACCCTCATGTGGTGGACAAGCGGGCCTCGCGGCACGTACGGCCCGACGCGCTACGCTTCTCGGCTCGCAACAACCCGTTCAGCACCTGGCAGATCAGGTGGCGGAGAGCCGAAGGGGCTACACTTCTAGGAGCATTGGGTAATGTTGAAACTTTCTATCACATCAAATCACATAGCATGCGTTGGTGCGGCAAGTGGTGCACATGTTTAACAAAGGTGAGGACGGCAGTTGTGGCAACTAGCCATCGGTTGTCGATTCTCTATCCCATTACTTCAGGCACTGACCAGGTGTCTCATACCCAAACTTCCCTTTTAAGAGAGCTTGTGGATGTGCTGCAAACATAGAAGGAAAGCATGTCAATTCTCCTCACCCGTGGCACAATGCCAGCCAAGAAACTACAGACACACGTGGGCATGCTGTGGTGGTTCAGTCCTGGCGCGCAACATTTGGAGGCATCTAGGCTGGACAGCAGCAATCTTCAGGCCCTTGACATCTGGTTATAAGCAAAGGAGGAGGGATGTCTCTTGTTAAGCCATTCATCACTACTAGCGGGCGTAGGATGATAAGGCTTCATGAATACAAAGTGCTAGCGCCACAACAGAAAGGTGTAGCGCGCCGGTAGGCAGACGGTGCCGGGGATCGGCCCCGCACGTGCCGGGCGGTACATTGGTACTGGGTGTAGCCTCATAGGCTCGCACTATATATGGTATGGTCGTCGGCGTGAACAGATGTACACTCCACGTGTACACATTCCCACGAAGAAGCAGTGAAGTTGCTAACTTCAGGGCGGATAGTAGGGGCAGGGGCTGGACGACACTTAGCCACCAAGTCAGGGGACGTTCTGTGATCACGCGAACGTATGGGTAAACCACGACCCCCCGGTGACGCAGCTTGACAGGCTCGTGCTGCTGTGTTTCCCCTAGTCAACCTTCCCACGACGACGTGCCCCGCCTCTTGGTGCCCGTGCGTTGACTTTGTCCCAGTATCCCTTTACAACATTGGGAGCATTTGCCAAATTCCGTTCCTCTTCCCAGGTGTCATGCTCTGACGAGGAACCCGTCCAGCGGACAAGGTACTCATACTTGGGACGGCCACGTGAATTGACACGACGGTGGTCCATTAAGGCTTCCACCTCCTACTCATCCTCCCCCTCCAGCACCTCGGCAGGTGGTGGGGGTTGCATCGAACCATCCCGCCGGTACCGTTCCAGGTTGGAGACATGAAAGACATCATGAATCCTCCATCGTGCCGGGAGGTCAAGCTCATAAGCTTGGGTACCCACACGTTTCACGACTTGGAACGGCCCTACCCAACGCGGGAGGAGCTTGGGCGTGCCTACCTTGAAACGGAGGTTCTTTGAGGAGAGGAGGACCCAGTCCCCCACACCAAATTGAACGTCCCTTCGTTTGGTGTTGGCATACTGCGCTTGTCTCGCAGTGGCCACCCGATGGGTCATCCTGGCCTCATTGATGAGGCGTTGCATGCCCTGAACAAAGTGTAGCGCGCCGGTATGCAGACGGTGCCGGGGCTCGTCCCTGCACGTGCCGGGCGGTACATTGGTACTAGGTGTAGCCTCGTAGGCTCGCACCTCCCAACGTAAGCCTCATCTCTCTTTCTCTTCTCACTATCCAGCGTAAGCTTCCTCTCTCCCTCTTTGAATGACGGCCTTTGGCTGATGGTTGCGCTACAAGTTCCACGAGGCGTTGAAGCGATTCTCTAGGGTGTCTTCTCACATAAGGCATAAAAGCAACTCTCTGGACATCTCCTCTTAGGACCTCGCAGGAGCTTGGTCACCTAGGAGGGGGAGAATGTAGCGCGCCGGTATGCAGACGGTGCCGGGGCTCGTCCCTGCACGTGCCGGGCGGTACATTGGTACTAGGTGTAGCCTCGTAGGCTCGCACAGTATATGGTATGGTGTTCGGACCATACTAGCACTTTCGTCGGTGCACGGCCAGAAGACAAAAGAAGTGTCTAATGTGCCGCAACACAAAAGAACAAATCCTTCATTAAGCAATGATGGAAGCAAAACCAGCATGCAAAGCTCATTCCACATTTATGGCATTTTCCAACGGCCCCATAAATGCACTACTAAGCCAACCGAGCACTAAAAGAGCCTTTCAAAATAGAAAGCATGTTCAGCTCCATGCTACTCGGCGCCAATCAACAAAGCAAGACCTCGTCATATCCGTGTAGGATCCGCATCCGGAAAAGTTGACACTTTACCATCGAAACCCCAACGATATGCTTGAAACACCAAAGTTTCATTAAGGCAATGCAAGTTGAAAACAATTGGAAAGGATGGCCCTGCACCGACGAAAGTGCTAGTATGGTCCGAGCACCATACCATATATAGTGCGAGCCTATGAGGCTACACCCAGTACCAATGTACCGCCCGGCACGTGCGGGGCCGATCCCCGGCACCGTCTGCCTACCGGCGCGCTACATTCTCCCCCTCCTAGGTGACCGAGCTCCCGGGAGGCCTGCCGAAGCAAGCCACAGTCACAGGCAGAGGCATATAGAAGGTCACTGCTACACTTCTATATCTTATACATTGAGCCGGTGAGTCTCCTCCAGACACCAAACCGCAGCCGCAACTGCCAGCCTGGGTGTACACTTGCCTGAGGTATCTCTATGGTACGCCTAGACCAAAATCCCGCAGTGACGGGGCCCAAAGGGCAGTCGTCGGCGTGAACAGATGTACACTCCACGTGTACACATTCCCACGAAGAAGCAGTGAAGTTGCTAACTTCAGGGCGGATAGTAGGGGCAGGGGCTGGACGACACTTAGCCACCAAGTCAGGGGACGTTCTGTGATCACGCGAACGTATGGGTAAACCACGACCCCCCGGTGACGCAGCTTGACAGGCTCGTGCTGCTGTGTTTCCCCTAGTCAACCTTCCCACGACGACGTGCCCCGCCTCTTGGTGCCCGTGCGTTGACTTTGTCCCAGTATCCCTTTACAACATTGGGAGCATTTGCCAAATTCCGTTCCTCTTCCCAGGTGTCATGCTCTGACGAGGAACCCGTCCAGCGGACAAGGTACTCATACTTGGGACGGCCACATACATGCGTAGCATGTCCTCGAGCACTCGATTTCGCGCGCCGGTATGCAGACGGTGCCGGGGCTCGTCCCTGCACGTGCCGGGCGGTACATTGGTACTAGGTGTAGCCTCGTAGGCTCGCACAGTATATGGTATGGTGTTCGGACCATACTAGCACTTTCGTCGGTGCACGGCCAGAAGACAAAAGAAGTGTCTAATGTGCCGCAACACAAAAGAACAGATCCGCACATGGCGGATTGATTGGTGGCCCATATCCAAGTCGGTGGACTTGCGATGTTGGTTGTTGATCCTGCTTGACGCTTAAGTGTGTCTTACGGATGGTGTAGATGCTTAAGTGTGTCTTCGTTGCTGCCTGTCGTTCTATTTGGGTTGTTTCCCACTAGATCGAAGGATCAACAACACCTTGGTATCTAGTTCATGGACTTTGGTCCATGAACCACCCCATAGGGGAGTGACCATATGATGACGGGGATGGTTGTGGCCTGCGAGGGTCGACGTCCAGCTTGGTGTGTGGATCCAAGCAAGAAAGTTCGGATTTTTCTGTAATCTTTCTAATGGCGTTTGGCTCCACCGTTTCCGTGGGGACGGTGGGGGAGGAAGGTGGCACTTCACGATGGTGAGTGTGCGCTTCCCCTCGTTTGGTTTGCTTTGGGTTGCTAATCCTTTGCAAACCAAACGAGGGGAAGCGCACACTCACCATCGTGAAGTGCCACCTTCCTCCCCCACCGTCCCCACGGAAACGGTGGAGCCAAACGCCATTAGAAAGATTACAGAAAAATCCGAATGACGGCCTTTGTGACGGACAAGGTGGCACTTCACGATGGTGAGTGTGCGCTTCCCCTCGTTTTAGGAGCAACGAAAGGCATAGGCGAGGGAGACGCACCTTGTCCCCCCCCCGATCCTTGTAGCAAACGCATAATCGCGTCCATCTTGCCGTCCAGGCTGCCAACTTGGGTTCCCAAAGACCCAATATCAGTGTTAAGAGCCTGGACGGACGACTCTATGCTGGTCACCCTTCTGTCGTGTAGGACATGACTCGGGATCCGAGCATAAAAAGCGCGCGCCGCAGCGCACCAAAGCCAATACCTCCACACATTGGTTTTGTCTGCCTGGCCCAGTTGCCTCTGCTCCTTGCCTGGCATTGGTCCATAGACCCGTTCACCACGTGGGCCTCGTGGTGGGCAACGTGTCTTTGGGGGGAGGAGAGAGGGAGAGAGGAAGCTTACGCTGGATAGTGAGAAGAGAAAGAGAGATGAGGCTTACGTTGGGAGGTGCGAGCCTACGAGGCTACACCTAGTACCAATGTACCGCCCGGCACGTGCAGGGACGAGCCCCGGCACCGTCTGCATACCGGCGCGCTACACAAAGTCAGACGCACCAGGTACCCGTCTATTGGGGAGAATCGCGACTGGCAGGTGGGGGTGAAACCCGTAGTTCAGCAAAAACGGCGAGGACCCCGTGGACTCGTGATCACAATTATTGATCGCGAATTCTGCACAGACCAACTTCTCATCCCAATCATCCTGGGACTTGGCCACATACATGCGTAGCATGTCCTCGAGCACTCGATTCACTCTCTCAGTCTGCCCATCCGTCTGCGGATGGTAGGCTGTTGACATGGCTTGTCGAGTCCCAATGGATTGACACAAAGCTCTAGCAAAGTGGCTGGTGAAGAGCTTATCTCTATCGGACACCACCACTTGGGGAACACCATGCAACTTCCACACATTGTCAACGTACAGCTTAGCCGTCTGCTCAGCCGTAGCCTTGGTGGTTGTGGGCATAAGATGCACCATCTTGGTCAGCTTATCCACTACGACGAAAATGGCATCATGACCCTTGCCTGTCCTAGGCAATTGGGTAATGAAATCCATAGTCACCGTGTGCCAAGGATTCAGCGGCAACTGTAAAGGTTGCAGCAACCCCGCAGGCAAAGTGTTCCGAGCCTTGTTCTTCTGACACAAGTGGCACGTTAGCACGTAACGTTCGATGTCAGCAAGCATGGTAGGCCACCAATAATGGCGCCTTACCAGGGCCAAGGTTTTCTTCACTCCTTGATGGCCAGCATACGGGCTATCATGCAGTTCCTTAAGGATGTGAGCTCGCAGCCCGAAAGCATCCGGAACCACGGCCTTCCCCTCCCTCAGAAGGAAGCCGTCAAAGTCTAGCAGACCTTCAACATTCTGCTTATCTTGGAACCATGGGTCTTGAGTATAACCCTGGACAAATTTGTCCTTCCAAGACAGAGCAACCCCGGCCGCAGCACTCCCCTCCCCCGCAGAGCGGATAGTGCCAACCTGTGATGGAATGTAGGGATTTCCCGGCATTTCTAGACATTTCCCTTACCCCCGAGCCTAGGCGCACATGTCGTACGAGCAACGCGAGTACGCACGTGCCTAGCGTCTAGCCTTGGCTTCCTAGCCGTCGAATTCCATTGGATAGTTATGGACGTTACTCTCATAGTAGGATTCTAGGATATTTTCTAGATACTATTGTAGAGGTTTGGTGGACTAGTGCGCTACCATTGGAGGAACGTGAACACACGATCACGAACCACGGGAAGGAACGGATAGAGACGTAAGCCACGGGAAGACACGCACTCAGGTAATTTGGAAGCTTAGTAGACCACAAGTAGGGAGTGGAAGCTCCGTGAGGTGGGGGTTACTTGTAATTGGAAAGAGCGTCCAACTTGTCGGCCATCCGGCCTTGTCTCTCTCTCTCTCACAACTTGGAAATTCTCTCTAACTTGTGCATTCTACGACATCTGGTATCGGCGAGATGCCGAATTGTTCTCTGCAAGTCTTTCGCGTGGTGGAAGGAGGAAAGTCGTAGGAGGGAGATCGTTCGATGGAAGGTCCTAACTCTCATATGTGGGCCGTAGATGTCACCGCCCTCTTCTGGGAAGTTTAAAAACCTTTCTTCGGAAGAAAGAGAATTTTTGGAAGCGTTGGAAAGCTCAGGGGAGCTGGTAGAGGACTTGATGGAGGGGGCATCTCGCGATCCGTCGCCCGCTCCGTCCACACCAAAGACAAAGAAGATCAAGTTGACCAATAAAATAAAGGAGCAGTTATTTTTGGAATTTAAGGAAAAGCTTCTTGCCGAAAGGCAAGTTGGAGGGGATGGGGTGGAGGAGACTCCTCGCCCTAGTGGACAAGTAAGAGCAACTCCTCCTTCTTTGTTTTCGGGAAAGAGGGGATCTTTTTGCTATTTTGCAAGGAAGTTGGAAGGCTATGCAAAACTAACCAATGTGCCTGCAGGAAAGTGGGTGGCCTTGGGAGTGCAATTGATGGAAGAAAGACCCACAAAAGTTTGGGACACACATGTAAGGAAACTAGAAAAGGAAGGGATACATGAGCATACATTGGAATGGAAGGATTTTAAAACTTTTATGGTTAAAAGATATGATTCCACAGACACAGTGGCCATTGCCAGGGCAAAATTAGACAAAGTCTTTCAAGGAAATGAGACTGTCGAGAGATATATTGAAAGATTTATGTCTCTCTTAGCAGATGTAGAGGTTGACTATCAAATAGCCATGCAAGACCAGTTACATCTTTTTACCAAGGGTCTTAATACTCCTCTCAAACTTGCATGCACTGTGAACCCTGCAACAGGCAGTCCTTTCACTGATCTGGAAGACATTTGCACTTATGTTGTTAAATATGAGGCAAGTCTCAAAAGCACATATGTGGATGCACAGGGACCCAAGAGGAAGAGGGTCTACACCCAGACACCTCAAGTGGCAGCAGGAGTGGTGGAACTTCAACAGCCCCCTGCACCACCTTCCTTGGGTTTGGTGGGAGCACCCCCTTTTGGGTCCGGGAGAAAAATTGATTCTAGAACCTCTATTCCAAAGGATAGGGAATGCTATTTTTGTCATAAACTAGGCCACGAGTCATGGCAGTGTGTTGCTAAAAAGCAATATCTAGCTGCCAAAGCTCAAGCTAGTGGGCACACCCCATCAAATTTTCAGCCTGGATTCTATCCGAGGCAAGGAAACAATCAACCAGTGGCAGCACCACTGCAAGGTGTTTCACCTCCCTCACACATTGGGCCTAAGGGATTTAACAAGGGAAAACATTGGAAAGGGAAAGGGAAGGGCAAGGGCCCTAAACAAGATTAGTCATGAATGAAATTTGTTTTTCATATTTAACTTTTCTTGTTCAGAAGTCCTTGGGAAGTTGGAATACACCTCTGATTGTTCCTGGCAAACACAAAGCTGAGACTTGTATTGAATCTTTTCTTGCTGAACGAAAAGAAAACTCACAAGTCAGTGCATGCTTTGTGATAGGCCAGAAGGTGTGGAAAAGTAGGAGTTTCTTTTTGCGGTTACGCTCTCGCGCAAACCTGAAAATTCTTGCTAGGGGCTCAAAAGGGGAATGCTTTTCTTTTCAAGGACAGCAATGTACATTTCCTTTTTCCTTTGTTTTAGCTTATGCAGCACCCAAAGCATCTTGTCAGTTGGGTTCAACGTCAAGTGCTGCACCTCTTAACCTCACATTTCCTGTCATGGCAAGGGGACAACAATGTAAAGCTTTAATGGACACCGGGGCCACACACTCTTTTGTCCGGGAAAAAGTTTTGCAAGGTTTGAGGTATAACAAGAGGACTTCACCCGTCACACTTGCTGATGGGACAGTAACACACACAAATGGGAAAGTGGATTTGAGTGTCCGGTTTGCTCCATCTATCATTACGAGACACTCCTTTCTTGTGTGTGACTCAATAATGGAAGGAATTGACATAATTTTGGGACAGGATTGGCTAGCACCACGACATGCTAATGTTAATGTGAGAGCTGGCAAGGCTCATATTAGACACAATAACAAATGGGTCTTGTTAAACAAACATGGAAAAGGCTTGGGAAAGAAGTTGGGATGGGGAATCAAATTAGGAAACACCAGGAAAGGGAAACGGGATCATTGGAAAACCTGCTTGTTCAATGTCATGGCCAAGGATGAACATGTTGGTTGGGATGAACAGGAAGAGATGCCACCTTTGGTGGATATGGACGACCCCTCGACGGAGTCATCCGGGACTTCCTTACACAACTCTGCGCCGGGGGATACCTCGGGCACGGCCCCGGATATGGAGAGTTGCCTAGAAGTGGAGAAGGAAGTGGAAGAGGAAGAGGAAAGGGAAGAGGAAAAGGAAGAGGAAGAGGGAGAATCCGAGGTCACCACGGGTAAGCCTTCGGACCCTCTAGAGGAAATTTGTGTAAAAAAGCCTGAGCGGCTAGCACACTTGCTCCGGGAGTACAAGGACATTTTTCCAAATGGGCTACCGAGACTACCCCCACACCGACAAGTCTATCACACTATTAATGTGCAGGAAGGAATAACTCCTCCAAACCGTCCTGCTTACCGCTTGTCCGTGGAAGAAACTGAGGAATGTGAGCGAACTGTGGATGAACTACTTTCTAAGGGACACATACGCCCCTCATGTTCACCATATGCTTCACCGGTCTTGTTTGTGAGGAAGAAGGAGGGCACATACCGAATGGTTATAGACTACAGGGCATTAAATAAAATCACCATTCATGATAGGTACCCTCTCCCTCGCATAGACGACTTGCTTGATAAACTTAAAGGTGCTAAGATTTTCTCAAGTCTGGACCTCCTCAGTGGTTATCATCAAGTAAGGCTAAAGGAGGAAGACATTCCTAAAACAGCGTTTCGTACACCCTTTGGGCTGTATGAGTTCTTAGTGCTTCCTTTTGGACTCACCAACGCCCCCGCTACCTTTCAACGCCTAATGAATGAAATCTTTCATGATTTCATAAGGGAAGGGTTTGTGGTAGTGTACGTTGACGATGTTCTAATTTTCAGTCGGGATGAAGAGGAGCATTATGCTCATCTTCGGAAGGTGTTCCAACGCCTTCGGGAAAAGGAATTGTTTGCAAAACTTGCCAAATGTGAATTCTTATGCTCAGAACTCAAATACCTCGGGCATATCATTGGCAAGGATGGACTGAAAGTGGACCCCCAAAAGGTGGAGGTAGTCAAGGATTGGCCCACACCCCAAAACGTCACCGACGTGCGTAGATTTTTGGGGCTTGCAAATTATTTTCGAAAATTTATTCAGGGGTTCAGCTCACTTGCTGCACCTTTGACTAAACTGTCCAGTAGCAAAAGTTCTTGGACTTGGGGAAAGGAGCAAGATGAGGCCCTTGCGGCTCTCAAGGATGCATTAATACAGGCACCCATACTATCACTGCCAGACCTTCGTAAACCCTTCCAGGTAATTTGTGATGCGAGTGATTTTGGGGTTGGCGCTGTACTATTGCAGGAAGGTCGAGTCATTGCTTATTACAGTAAGAAGCTCAATAGTGCAGAAAGGAACTATTCTGCAACTGAGAGGGAGTTACTTGCTGTAGTGTATGCCTTGACTGAATGGAGATGTTATGTCCTAGGGAAACAAGTCACTGTCACCACAGACCATAAGTGTAACACTTTTCTTCAGCAACATGTTGGTTTAAGCCCTCGGAGGGCACGGTGGGCTGAGAAGTTGCAGGAGTTCAACATTCTTTGGGTTTGGGAGCCTGGAAAGACTCCCAAACCCAAAGAATGTCTGCTATTTGAAGCCATACTGGACACGTGAGGAGCCATACTGCGCCTCCTCACGTGTCCAGTATGGCTTCAAATAGCAGACATTTATGCGGGGGTGGATGTCCAGCCGGTCCGGAAGATCCAGTGTGACGAAGTTAACGTTGTCGGGCGTGACCGCCATGACCCTGAAGGGTCCCACGTGCCTGGGTTGCAGCTTGCTGAATCTGTTTGAAGTTAGCGTGGGGGCCGCACGGGTTGAAAGGAGGACATAGTCCCCTTCCTGGTAGATGGCCTCCACTAGTGGAAAGGATTTTGTCCCAAAGAGGTCCCAAAAAGGTCCCAGGGGTTCCCAAAAAAAGTCCCAAAATCTCGGATGTCCCAAACATGTCCCAAAATTGGATCCCAAGCAGGTCCCGAAAACCCCGCGTTCCCAAACTATTCCCAAAAAAATTTCCCATCAGACTCCCAAAAATACAGGATCCCAACAGGTTCCCAAAATTGCCCCCCAAGCAGGTCCCAAAATCCATGATATCCCAAACGTGTCCCATAATAATTCCCATCAACCTCCCAAAAACGATGTGTCCCAAGCTGCTCCCAAGATAAGTGAGTCCCAAAACCCTCCCAAGAATACAGCATCCCAACAGCATCCCAAAGTTGTCCCCCAAGCAGGTCCCAAAATCCTTGATTTCCCAATCGCGTCCCATATTGATTCCCATGAACCTCCCAAAAAGGGATGTGTCCCAAGCTGCCCCCAAAAATACTGATTCCCAAAACCATCCCAAAAACTGATGTCTCCCAAATAGTGCCCAAATACCTCCCATACGGTTCCCAAATGTTGATTTGATACATTTTTGAGTTTCTTATGAGTAATTAATGCTGCTGCAGCTCTGTACCAGCTCAACATCTGATTTATATGTCTGCAGTGATGTAAGATAGATTGTGGGGCCTGCAAACCCCAACATGGACAGTAAACCAGTCTGGAGCGGGCGTACGGGCCCTCCACGCAAGCACGCAGAGACAGACTGAGAGAGAGAGAGAGAGAGAGAGAGAGAGAGAGAGAGAGAGAGAGAGAGAGAGAGAGAGAGAGAGAGAGAGAGAGAGAGAGAGAGAGAGAGAGAGAGGGAGTGTAACAGGAAAAGTCGCGTGTTATAGGAAAATGACCGGACCACGAGGATTTGGACCTCCATAAAGGTCCCTTCGTGAGTTATGTTCCTCCACGCCAAGAAGTGGCTACTTCACGCGCCAAGGGAGTGACCCCTTACTTGACAAGGCGCATTGGCGATGGAGACAGGGACACACTTAGAACAGGATAGAATAAGGCTTTGGCAGAGGAAGGACCGGGCCGGACTGGACGGGTACTGAGGTGGAGCCCAAACAACTTGTAACCATTGTTTTCGCATCCTTTGGCCGTTTCTACTGTATCACTGGTATCGGCGAGAGGGGCCAAATTTTGAGCTCCTCTCGTTGAAAAAATTTCCCAAAGAAGTTTTTCAGAGAATTCTATAGATTCGGATTGGGTTAGTTGTGGTGTGTGTGGCGCTTTTAGGGGCCTACGACTCGGGTCACCGAGTGTGATGGAATGTAGGGATTTCCCGGCATTTCTGGACATTTCCCTTACCCCCTAGCCTAGGCGCACATGTGGCGCACATGTCGTACGAGCAACGCGAGTACGCACGTGCCTAGCGTCTAGCCTTGGCTTCCTAGCCGTCGAATTCCATTGGATAGTTATGGACGTTACTCTCATAGTAGGATTCTAGGATATTTTCTAGATACTATTGTAGAGGTTTGGTGGACTAGTGCGCTACCATTGGAGGAACGTGAACACACGATCACGAACCACGGGAAGGAACGGATAGAGACGTAAGCCACGGGAAGACACGCACTCAGGTAATTTGGAAGCTTAGTAGACCACAAGCAGGGAGTGGAAGCTCCGTGAGGTGGGGGTTACTTGTAATTGGAAAGAGCGTCCAACTTGTCGGCCATCCGGCCTTGTCTCTCTCTCTCTCACAACTTGGAAATTCTCCCTAACTTGTGCATTCTACGACATCTGGTATCGGCGAGATGCCGAATTGTTCTCTGCAAGTCTTTCGCGTGGTGGAAGGAGGAAAGTCGTAGGAGGGAGATCGTTCGATGGAAGGTCCTAACTCTCATATGTGGGCCGTAGATGTCACCGCCCTCTTCTGGGAAGTTTAAAAACCTTTCTTCGGAAGAAAGAGAATTTTTGGAAGCGTTTGTGATGGAATGTAGGGATTTCCCGGCATTTCTGGACATTTCCCTTACCCCCTAGCCTAGGCGCACATGTGGCGCACATGTCGTACGAGCAACGCGAGTACGCACGTGCCTAGCGTCTAGCCTTGGCTTCCTAGCCGTCGAATTCCATTGGATAGTTATGGACGTTACTCTCATAGTAGGATTCTAGGATATTTTCTAGATACTATTGTAGAGGTTTGGTGGACTAGTGCGCTACCATTGGAGGAACGTGAACACACGATCACGAACCACGGGAAGGAACGGATAGAGACGTAAGCCACGGGAAGACACGCACTCAGGTAATTTGGAAGCTTAGTAGACCACAAGTAGGGAGTGGAAGCTCCGTGAGGTGGGGGTTACTTGTAATTGGAAAGAGCGTCCAACTTGTCGGCCATCCGGCCTTGTCTCTCTCTCTCTCACAACTTGGAAATTCTCCCTAACTTGTGCATTCTACGACATCTGGTATCGGCGAGATGCCGAATTGTTCTCTGCAAGTCTTTCGCGTGGTGGAAGGAGGAAAGTCGTAGGAGGGAGATCGTTCGATGGAAGGTCCTAACTCTCATATGTGGGCCGTAGATGTCACCGCCCTCTTCTGGGAAGTTTAAAAACCTTTCTTCGGAAGAAAGAGAATTTTTGGAAGCGTTGGAAAGCTCAGGGGAGCTGGTAGAGGACTTGATGGAGGGGGCATCTCGCGATCCGTCGCCCGCTCCGTCCACACCAAAGACAAAGAAGATCAAGTTGACCAATAAAATAAAGGAGCAGTTATTTTTGGAATTTAAGGAAAAGCTTCTTGCCGAAAGGCAAGTTGGAGGGGATGGGGTGGAGGAGACTCCTCGCCCTAGTGGACAAGTAAGAGCAACTCCTCCTTCTTTGTTTTCGGGAAAGAGGGGATCTTTTTGCTATTTTGCAAGGAAGTTGGAAGGCTATGCAAAACTAACCAATGTGCCTGCAGGAAAGTGGGTGGCCTTGGGAGTGCAATTGATGGAAGAAAGACCCACAAAAGTTTGGGACACACATGTAAGGAAACTAGAAAAGGAAGGGATACATGAGCATACATTGGAATGGAAGGATTTCAAAACTTTTATGGTTAAAAGATATGATTCCACAGACACAGTGGCCATTGCCAGGGCAAAATTAGACAAAGTCTTTCAAGGAAATGAGACTGTCGAGAGATATATTGAAAGATTTATGTCTCTCTTAGCAGATGTAGAGGTTGACTATCAAATAGCCATGCAAGACCAGTTACATCTTTTTACCAAGGGTCTTAATACTCCTCTCAAACTTGCATGCACTGTGAACCCTGCAACAGGCAGTCCTTTCACTGATCTGGAAGACATTTGCACTTATGTTGTTAAATATGAGGCAAGTCTCAAAAGCACATATGTGGATGCACAGGGACCCAAGAGGAAGAGGGTCTACACCCAGACACCTCAAGTGGCAGCAGGAGTGGTGGAACAACAGCCCCCTGCACCACCTTCCTTGGGTTTGGTGGGAGCACCCCCTTTTGGGTCCGGGAGAAAAATTGATTCTAGAACCTCTATTCCAAAGGATAGGGAATGCTATTTTTGTCATAAACTAGGCCACGAGTCATGGCAGTGTGTTGCTAAAAAGCAATATCTAGCTGCCAAAGCTCAAGCTAGTGGGCACACCCCATCAAATTTTCAGCCTGGATTCTATCCGAGGCAAGGAAACAATCAACCAGTGGCAGCACCACTGCAAGGTGTTTCACCTCCCTCACACATTGGGCCTAAGGGATTTAACAAGGGAAAACATTGGAAAGGGAAAGGGAAGGGCAAGGGCCCTAAACAAGATTAGTCATGAATGAAATTTGTTTTTCATATTTAACTTTTCTTGTTCAGAAGTCCTTGGGAAGTTGGAATACACCTCTGATTGTTCCTGGCAAACACAAAGCTGAGACTTGTATTGAATCTTTTCTTGCTGAACGAAAAGAAAACTCACAAGTCAGTGCATGCTTTGTGATAGGCCAGAAGGTGTGGAAAAGTAGGAGTTTCTTTTTGCGGTTACGCTCTCGCGCAAACCTGAAAATTCTTGCTAGGGGCTCAAAAGGGGAATGCTTTTCTTTTCAAGGACAGCAATGTACATTTCCTTTTTCCTTTGTTTTAGCTTATGCAGCACCCAAAGCATCTTGTCAGTTGGGTTCAACGTCAAGTGCTGCACCTCTTAACCTCACATTTCCTGTCATGGCAAGGGGACAACAATGTAAAGCTTTAATGGACACCGGGGCCACACACTCTTTTGTCCGGGAAAAAGTTTTGCAAGGTTTGAGGTATAACAAGAGGACTTCACCCGTCACACTTGCTGATGGGACAGTAACACACACAAATGGGAAAGTGGATTTGAGTGTCCGGTTTGCTCCATCTATCATTACGAGACACTCCTTTCTTGTGTGTGACTCAATAATGGAAGGAATTGACATAATTTTGGGACAGGATTGGCTAGCACCACGACATGCTAATGTTAATGTGAGAGCTGGCAAGGCTCATATTAGACACAATAACAAATGGGTCTTGTTAAACAAACATGGAAAAGGCTTGGGAAAGAAGTTGGGATGGGGAATCAAATTAGGAAACACCAGGAAAGGGAAACGGGATCATTGGAAAACCTGCTTGTTCAATGTCATGGCCAAGGATGAACATGTTGGTTGGGATGAACAGGAAGAGATGCCACCTTTGGTGGATATGGACGACCCCTCGACGGAGTCATCCGGGACTTCCTTACACAACTCTGCGCCGGGGGATACCTCGGGCACGGCCCCGGATATGGAGAGTTGCCTAGAAGTGGAGAAGGAAGTGGAAGAGGAAGAGGAAAGGGAAGAGGAAAAGGAAGAGGAAGAGGGAGAATCCGAGGTCACCACGGGTAAGCCTTCGGACCCTCTAGAGGAAATTTGTGCTAAAAAGCCTGAGCGGCTAGCACACTTGCTCCGGGAGTACAAGGACATTTTTCCAAATGGGCTACCAGGACTACCCCCACACCGACAAGTCTATCACACTATTAATGTGCAGGAAGGAATAACTCCTCCAAACCGTCCTGCTTACCGCTTGTCCGTGGAAGAAACTGAGGAATGTGAGCGAACTGTGGATGAACTACTTTCTAAGGGACACATTTGCCCCTCATGTTCACCATATGCTTCACCGGTCTTGTTTGTGAGGAAGAAGGAGGGCACATACCGAATGGTTATAGACTACAGGGCATTAAATAAAATCACCATTCATGATAGGTACCCTCTCCCTCGCATAGACGACTTGCTTGATAAACTTAAAGGTGCTAAGATTTTCTCACGTCTGGACCTCCTCAGTGGTTATCATCAAGTAAGGCTAAAGGAGGAAGACATTCCTAAAACAGCGTTTCGTACACCCTTTGGGCTGTATGAGTTCTTAGTGCTTCCTTTTGGACTCACCAACGCCCCCGCTACCTTTCAACGCCTAATGAATGAAATCTTTCATGATTTCATAAGGGAAGGGTTTGTGGTAGTGTACCTTGACGATGTTCTAATTTTCAGTCGGGATGAAGAGGAGCATTATGCTCATCTTCGGAAGGTGTTCCAACGCCTTCGGGAAAAGGAATTGTTTGCAAAACTTGCCAAATGTGAATTCTTATGCTCAGAACTCAAATACCTCGGGCATATCATTGGCAAGGATGGACTGAAAGTGGACCCCCAAAAGGTGGAGGTAGTCAAGGATTGGCCCACACCCCAAAACGTCACCGACGTGCGTAGATTTTTGGGGCTTGCAAATTATTTTCGAAAATTTATTCAGGGGTTCAGCTCACTTGCTGCACCTTTGACTAAACTGTCCAGTAGCAAAAGTTCTTGGACTTGGGGAAAGGAGCAAGATGAGGCCCTTGCGGCTCTCAAGGATGCATTAATACAGGCACCCATACTATCACTGCCAGACCTTCGTAAACCCTTCCAGGTAATTTGTGATGCGAGTGATTTTGGGGTTGGCGCTGTACTATTGCAGGAAGGTCGAGTCATTGCTTATTACAGTAAGAAGCTCAATAGTGCAGAAAGGAACTATTCTGCAACTGAGAGGGAGTTACTTGCTGTAGTGTATGCCTTGACGGAATGGAGATGTTATGTCCTAGGGAAACAAGTCACTGTCACCACAGACCATAAGTGTAACACTTTTCTTCAGCAACAGGTTGGTTTAAGCCCTCGGAGGGCACGGTGGGCTGAGAAGTTGCAGGAGTTCAACATTCTTTGGGTTTGGGAGCCTGGAAAGACTAACGTTGCGGATGCGTTGTCCAGGAACCCAGTCCTCCAGGGACAGCTCCAGGGACAACAGCAGCGCAACGTCTCCACGGAGCCCAACCCCGGGAAGGGGACCAATGCAACCTCGATGGATGGGGACGGGAGGGCCCGCTCGGGCTCCATCACCCTCGGGTCTGACGGGTGTGACACCTTCTTGGAATTGTTGAAGGGTGCTTACGCACATGATTCGTGGTTGGGAACAAGGGCAAATAGGAGAAAAGTTCACTTTACGGACGGGGTTTGGGAATTTGGAAGGGAGGGAAGAAAATATGTGCCTGCATTTTATGAAGTCCGGGATAAGGAAGGTCCAGTTGCTAGGAATCTGCGGCAGGACATATTGAAAGCTTTGCATGAACCTCCTTCTGTTGGTCATCCAGGCTTTGCGAAGATGTATGATCTAGTGAAGCGGGACTGGTGGTGGCCGGGAATGGCGGAGGATGTGCGGGAGTATGTGAAGTATTGTGATTCATGCCAGCGGGTGAAGGCCTCAAACCAGTTACCCGCAGGACTCTTACACCCTTTACAAATCCCCACAAGGAAATGGCAAAGCATCTCAATGGATTTCATCACGGGACTGCCTAAAAGCAAACACGGGCATAACGCAATATGGGTAGTGGTTGACAGGTTGAGCAAATGTGCCCACTTTGCCCCTACCACTACCAATGCAGATGCTTATGAAGTTGCTGTTCTGATGAGGGATAAAGTATGGAAGTATCACGGTTTCCCTGAAGAAATTGTTTCGGACCGAGATCCTCGGTTTGTGAATAATTTCATGAACACACTTCTAAGTCTGACGGGGTGCAAGCCGGCTCGAACTACGGCATATCATCCTCAGTCAGATGGTCAAACGGAACGGGTGAATAGGATCTTGGAAGATTTTTTGAAACACTATGTCAAGGATAACCCAAGGGAGTGGGAGGATTACCTTTCAGTGGCGGAATTTGCCTACAACAACTCTTGGCAAACTTCCCTAAACTCCACACCCTTCAGGTTAACATATGGGCAAGATCCAAATATACCGTTTGCGGTGGGACACATGGAGGGCACTAAGGTGGATAGGGCTGATCTCTTCATGAGAAAAATGCAAGACAAAATCACCCTTGCAAGGAAGTGTTTGCGTGCAGCTCAAGACCGTCAGACGGCCTATGCCAACCGGCATAGGAGGGAGGCCATCTACCAGGAAGGGGACTATGTCCTCCTTTCAACCCGTGCGGCCCCCACGCTAACTTCAAACAGATTCAGCAAGCTGCAACCCAGGCACGTGGGACCCTTCAGGGTCATGGCGGTCACGCCCGACAACGTTAACTTCGTCACACTGGATCTTCCGGACCGGCTGGACATCCACCCCCGCATAAATGTCTGCTATTTGAAGCCATACTGGACACGTGAGGAGGCGCAGTCGCGTGGATACTGCCCCCCAAAAGTCATCACCAAAGCGGATGGCACCACTCACCTGGAGTGGGTAGTGGATGCACTAGTCGATCACCGGCTGTTGCACGACAAGGATGGGTTCTCCTACCATTTTGAGGATGGCACACCCTTTCTCGAGTACCTTGTAAAGTGGGCAGGCCATGGGGCCACAGAGGACTCATGGGAATCTCAGGAGGCATTCGAGACCCATCCCGGGCTGGTTAATACCTATCATAGACTCCAGGGGCTCGCCCCGCCCATTTGGGACCAGGTGGCGCTGCGCGACACCTTCCCTTGAACGGGCCCCTCCGGACGGTTGTCCCCCTCATTCCACTTGTGGAGTTCCCACCTGGTGTCTGGGAATACATGGGACGGGACCTATGGTAGGGACTGTATATCTTGTGTACTTTGGGACAAGGGACGGGGTAGGTTGCCTACCTCGGTATGTGTGGCATGAGGCCTCATACCGCTTCGATGCATTGAACTCGGGGTTCTGCATTCAGGGATGGGAATTGAAGTACACATGGCGCGCAACCGCAGTCTGCTTAACTAGCACTTGGGACGTGGGCTTGAAGTACAGAAGTGACTTGGAACCCTTGGCTATGGGCTACTTGGAACCCTTGGCTATGGGCTACTTGGAACCCTTGGATATGGACTACTTGGCATCTTGGGATGGATTTCTTTCTATGTACTATATGTGTACCTTATGTGTACAGTATGTGTACAGTATGGACAATGTATCATAAAGAAACTGTGTTGTATGGATAGCCACTTTAGGAAAGCATTGTGGACTGAGCTACACCTGTGTCATATTTATCTTGTTCGGATTGTTTATCGGTTGTGTCACAAGCATTGTATTGCTTTAATAAATAATAAATAGGGATGTGTCAATAAAGGCGGACTTGGATAGTTCGAAAGGAATAAGGCGAACGTTCGTCGTAGTTCGCCGTAATTTATCGTAATTTATCGTAATTATCGTATAGTACCGTGTCGTATCGTATCGTACAGTATTGTACTTAGGACTAAAATAAAGCACACCTAATAAATAAATTAAAAAAAAAAAAAAAAAAAAAAAAATGGACGCTTTAGTCAATTGCTTGGATGATAGGGAATAACTTGGAGGCGGGGACCCTAATGTAACCCATTCGGCAAGGGTCTAACGGCGCTGGTGGATGGGCCGTTCGGTGACGACCATTCCCTTATAATTGTGGTCTACTGTATGTGTGTATGTGGCTGCATGAGGACATGCAGGAATTAAGGGGGGATGATGTGATGGAATGTAGGGATTTCCCGGCATTTCTGGACATTCCCTTACCCCCTAGCCTAGGCGCACATGTGGCGCACATGTCGTACGAGCAACGCGAGTACGCACGTGCCTAGCGTCTAGCCTTGGCTTCCTAGCCGTCGAATTCCATTGGATAGTTATGGACGTTACTCTCATAGTAGGATTCTAGGATATTTTCTAGATACTATTGTAGAGGTTTGGTGGACTAGTGCGCTACCATTGGAGGAACGTGAAACACGATCACGAACACGGGAAGGAACGGATAGAGACGTAAGCCACGGGAAGACACGCACTCAGGTAATTGGAAGCTTAGTAGACCACAAGTAGGGAGTGGAAGCTCCGTGAGGTGGGGGTTACTTGTAATTGGAAAGAGCGTCCAACTTGTCGGCCATCCGGCCTTGTCTCTCCTCTCTCCAACT